>CM075484.1:2060000-2277500 GCA_037950665.1 Hypophthalmichthys nobilis
TTCTTTAACCACCCGTGAAAAGAAACGGAGACCAAACGTGGGAAAAAGCGAAGCGATGTGTGAACCGCTCTCCGGTTCATCGCTGTCAGGTGTGGACATGCCTTATTTGACGCCGCAGGAAACCCCAGATCTGTTTGAACTTCCTGTAAGGTTGCCATGGCTGCACTTTTTAAGTCTCCCTCAGCATTTGATTTATTTTGCACATTGCGCAAATTGAAAACGGATCCAACAATGATCCTTGTCATAGGGGAGGCTGCTGTCTTCGTCAGGACATTACTTATGTGCTCTTCTCCAGAGATCCATTCACCTGACATCAGTTTAAGGATTTCTTGTGATTTATCTGCTGCGGGCATAAGAAAGCCATAGGTCTTGTGGAGGTTTTGGACTCAAAGAGTCAAAGTTCACAAAATGTGTTCAAATATCAAAAGGCGCTGATATATGCCGGGAACATTTGAAGTGTGTTTATCCCATCTGTCTTTTTGTGAACTGAAAACAGGAGACGATTCAATCTTAATGTTTGTGTTGGCTTTCCTGGAAGAGCGTGGTGGGTTTCGGGGTGTGGCTTGGAATAATTTCCGACAGATCTGCTCTTTCCACCTGTTTCAGTGCTCCATCTATTAGGTGTGGGAGACAGGTGCACGGGAACGGGAGCAGTTCACTCGGCTGTCGGGAGGCCCGGTCTCCCCCAGCCGGCTGTAAATCCACAAATGTGGCGAGTTGGAGGATTTTACTGTTACTCTATCTCAGGTCGTTTTCCCCCCCATGTGCTCTGCTTTATGGGGATGTCAGGCAGAATCTGGGGGAGAAGCCATTGGGTCCCAGGGAAAGAATTCATCTTCTTAATGCACCAAATTCGAGAGTTAATCGCTAATGCTTTTCACACACTTAGGGAGTGAGAATGAATGAGACTTCGGTCAATGAAGTGCTGAGAAACAACGTCTTTCTTAAAGGATTAGTTCACTTCAGAATTAAAATTTCCTGATAATTTACTCTCCACCATGTCATCCAAGATGTTCATGTCTTTCTTTCTTCAGTCGAAAAGAAATTAAGGTTTCCTGCAGGATTTTTCTCCATATAGTGGACTTCACTGGGGTTCAACGGGTTGAAGGTCCAAATGTCATTTCAATGCAGCTTCAAAGAGCTCTACATGATCCCAGATGAGGAATAAGGGTCTTATCTAGAGAAACCATCGCTCATTTTCTAAAAAAAAATAAAATGATATACTTTTTAACCACAAATGTTCATCTTGCATTCTTACTTCAGCAATTAAAAAAAAAATGAAACACAAATGTGATGTTTAAGTAGTCATTTTTGCCTATTCATATTGAATTGGATTGGTTGAATTGGATCATCAAAGGTCAGAATCAAAGACATTAATAAAGTGAGATTAAATATATAAAGTATATTGGTATTATTTAGCATATAATATTCTGTGTTTGCATTTCACTGTTTTTATTCATTTTGATGAATACTGAATCTGTTTTGTGCAAATGAGATGAGTAAATGCATGTTCACATTTAGTCTAAAACTGCAATAACTCATATTCACACACAACACTTCTGTACTTACTCATGATTTCTCTCAACATTGGAAGAGGAGAGCTGTCAGTCAATACATGGGAAAACAAGTAACTTGCGTTACTTATTTGAAAAAAAGTGACTCTTTTGTTGTAAATTTAATAGTAATGCATTACTTTACCAGTTACTTAAAAAAAAATCTGATTACGTAACTCGAGTTACTTGTAATGTGTTACTGCCAGCACTGTTCGTGGGACACTTTTTGTTTATAAAATATATGTTAAAATACATTTCAGCTCAACTTCTCAACTCAAAAGTTTGGGGTCAGTACATTTTGAATTCAACTATTCAACAAAGATGCATTAAACTGATCAAAAGTAACACTAAAGAGATTTTTTTTTAAATAAATGCTGTTCTTTTAAACTTCATATTCATCTAAGAATCATAAAGTTAATTAAACTTCTTTCTTAAAGAACAGCTAAGCTACAGCTGCCTTCATCCAGTCGTATGTACTTTATTAAAAGCGTTTATGTTTGTTTGCTTCAGATTTATTATGGTTGCTAAGGCATTCTGAATGGATGTTGGTGTGTTTCTGTTTTAGGTGGTTTCTCACTGGCCCAAGCCATAAAACATATCCCAAGTTGCTGGGATCCTATAGTTCAATTTAAATCTGTGGGATTTTTTTCTCCTGTATTAAATCAGGCTGCCCTAGAAAAGTAATCTTGAAAAAGAGTATCGTTTTCAAAAGTTTGTTTTCAGACCCACCAAAACGCCATTGTCATGTAAATAAACGGCCAAAATGCATAATACGTTTTCCGTTTTTAGTTGAAAATGGCGTGGTGTAAACAGACCCTTAAAGTCTTCGCTTTCATAACCATTTGTCAGCAGTAACATTCAGATTCATTGCAGCATGACTGATAGCTCCAGTTGTCATAAAAATCACCTCTTTGAATGAGGAGTAAGTTTGAATGGCTCATTTCTTCACATTCTGATTATGTCCACGTTTATTTCTGTTATGCAGTTGAGTACAGTGTGTATTGCACTGCACACTTGGTCAGAGAAAGAGAGGGAGAAATATAAAGGTTAAGTTTCATGTTTTCCAATCCCAAAGGACACTCTTTATAAACAGGCAAACATTTTGGGCTTGTGTGTAATGAATGCATATACACATGTATTTATACAGATGGTACATATTTAGAGAACTTCACATGAACACACACACGGGCTAAATGCAAAGTGTCAGTCTATAAATAAATTCTGAGGCTGAATTCATGTGATTTGTTTTAGCATAAGGAGAAATATTCATAAACGCCTTCATAAGGGTCAATCATGGGACACTCGTTGTTGTTAACGTCCCTATCCCTATCCTTTAAAATTCATATTTGATCACCAAAATGACATATTTAAACTTTTTTCCTGTGAAAAAAAATTAAATAGCTTGAATGTAACTCTAAACCCTTGCTTAATTTAGTATATGTTGATCTATGAATATGCTAATTAGCTCCGCCTCCACTCACGCACGAGCTTAGAGATCCACTCGGTCAACTTACTGAGGTAAAGGCTGCACAATAGTGTCGCTCTTTATAACGTCAGATACATAACTGTAATTATATGGTTAGCCTTTTGCTTGATACATTATCAAACAGCTAATAATGTGTTGCTAGTGTTACACAAACCATATTCCCATACAGCTAAAAATCTGTATCCTTAGAAACGCTCTGAACAACTCAGAACGTTAGTGGAGAAAGGCCTATAAGTTCATCATAACATCGTAATATACATCATACACCTGCTATATTGCTAAATATACCTGATTTTTCATATCAACAGAAAAATATACTGGGATAATCTTCTCTTGAGACGCTCCTGCTATAGTTAATGATATGCTAAAGCCCGCCCACACGTTGACGTGATTGGTTACAAGGTAGTTTGTGACGTCAGAAACACCAGTGGTTCAAAACTGAAACTGTGTCAGATCGTGTCAGTTTTAAAGAGAAAATACTCAGCAATGGTGTTGACTTTTGAATTTGCACATGCAGTGCTTCCCACACATAGACTTTGCTTGGGCCGCCCAAGTATATTTGGAGACACATTTATGCTTTTATTATTTTTATTCTCGTATACTTTTGTATCCGCCCAAGACAATGAAACCATCCGCGATCGATTAAATAGTGGAAAATCTCCCCTCGCCCTACGCGTTTCGTACCTGCTCGTTACGTGTGCGTCACAACTGTTTACTCCCGCTGACATTCCCACGCGCGCTGCAGGGATGCGGTGGATATTTCACAAAGAGCGCTGCATGTTGCAAAGTCATAAGGCGGCGCTGTTGCGCGTTTTACAGGCTCGCGCAACAGCGCTTCAGACTGCTTCAAAGTGATTCTCAATCAACGAAAAGCGCAGATTTATGCCAGGCGATTGCTAATGAACTCATGTTGATGAATTATGATAAGTTCTACTTTATGGCCTTTATATAATATGGTTTAGACAATTGTAAGAATCTGAAGGATCAGCCCGCAATTGTGTAGACATTTCAAAATAAGAGGCTTTCGGGCTTGTTTATAATTAAAAGTCACAAGCTAAGTTTTTTCTTCTTCTTCTTCTGGGCATTATTGGTATTTTGGTTAGCCTACACAATAAATTGTATTTAATTTGATTTCCATTTAATTCATAGTAAATTATTGTAGTCTCCCCCACAGGAAGAAAATACATTATTTGACACATATATTATTCATTATATAAATTTTACTAGTAAAATCTGTGTCCCATTCACTGAGAGAGACACTATATGACATAGCAAGGAGAACATAGGAAAAGGATAACCATTTAAATGCTGTAATTTTGCATAATTTACAATGCATAATAATACATAATATTAGTATGTAATTAAATGTAATAGTATGCTATGTAATTAAAATTAATTTCAATAAATAAAAATACTGTTAAAAATCACATTTTTGTTTGTCACATGTAGTAGACCATTTTTGTGCCGTGGGTCATAGGAGGATTTTTCACCCGGCTACCACCGCAAGTATATTTCAAACCTGTGGGAAGCACTGACATGGTTTGTCTTAAAGTATATTAAAAACACTGCATAGACATATAAACAACATTAAATCCTTGATTTTAACCACAGGGTAACTTAAACCCTTAAAATATTTGGAAACTTTTTCAAGATTAAGATATATGCACCTATTCATGGTGTAATGAAACTCGCTTACACCACCTGCCATTTTCCAAACCATTTAAATAGAACGTGGTTGAAAATGCTACAAACATTTTTCATCACCCTACAAAACCTACATGAAGATTACATTTCAAGAACTTGGCACTTGCGTTTAAACCAGGTTTTTAAAAGATTTCTCCTCCTCAACAACTCAAGACATCCTTATTTGTCATTAACCCATATATAAACATGCAAGGTAATTTGTAAAGTAATACCCACACTGCAGTTTCGAGATGTGTTTATATGTCAGTGTAAATTCAGAGTTCAGTCAACACAGACATTAATCAAATCAATCTTTCGACACACACGCACAGAAATACAAACACCAGCCCTACACGCTTCCTGTCACTTATCCCATCAGTCGCGCGTTCTCGCCCGCCGCCATTTATTAATGAGCTAAAGGACTCGGATGGCAATTTGCTCTCACCTTTCTCTCTGTTTACCTCTTTCTCTTCCTCCCCATTTCCCTCAAGCATTTCTTGGGCAGCAGGACAAAACGGGGGTGAAGGAAGAAGGGATAGGCCAGTCTGATGGCTGATAACTTCCACATGTCTGTAAGGTTTTTAAATCAAAAAAGCACCTCTCCTCCTTAAACCCTGACAAAAGCAACAGAGGAGATATAAAAGCCACGGACCTATTTGATCTGCGACCGAGCACCTGCGAGTGGGGACCGTTGACCAGTCAGCGCAATTTCTCTTCCTTTTCCATGTCATTAGAGAACAGGCGGCCTGATTTCCCTCCTCTTCCTTTCATAGGACCATCTGTGCGTCCATTTATTGAACTCTACCTGTGCTGCTTGACCCTCTTTCCTCTCCAAAATGTGATTAAACGCTCTTCATCTCTTCCTACGCCCCAACTCCTGACCCACAGACAGTCAAATATGAATACGTGAATGCAAATACGCAAGCTCAGATTTATGTGTCACTAGCTACGTTTACATGTTTATAATTGGATTTATGGACTGAAAAACCTTCATGGAAACACTGATCCAATTGAGCTTGATCTGAATGTAATTGAATCTAACTATTTTCTCAATCGGATTCAATACCTTGAGCACAAATGCAGTGCGTATCTTTACATATGTTTTACGTGTCATTTCTTACAAACTAGTCAGTGGATGAGACTGAGGGTGTGTCCCGATCAGAATGATCATTAATACGAGTTTCCTAGTTGAAAATTGGACATAAACGGCCTCTCAAGTTGGATTTATGACTGGGAAACTCAGAGATCATTTTAATACCAAAGTTTCTGAGTTGAGCACACCATAAATTTTAAACATGCCAGATGAGAGAACTATTGAATGTTATGTTTTATTAATTTTTCCCACAAAATCTACATTGCAAACTTTTGACCAGTGGTGTATTTGCGTATATAAGTAATAATTTGATGTATATTATACAGATTTTACACTGTGAAAATGTTTATTTGAAGTGTTTATTTGACCAAAACTTCAGAATCGTGAGCAAGCTGACTAAAATGCAGTGAATGGATACAAGATCAGGTAATATCAAAAAATCTTATTTTTTCCGACAGCAACACTCTAAAAAGTAATTCACCTGTTACTAAAACTTAAATAAATGCATGGTTGCAAGTTAAAAATTATAATTAATTGTTTTAATTAAACCTTTTAAGTTTCAAACATTATTTTGTAGAGTTCTGTTGACATAATAATGTTGATCATTACATCAACTTAATATAGTCTGTAATTTAAACTCAAATTTCTGCATTAATTGGCTTTTTTATTAAAAAAAAAAAAATAGGTTGTAATAACTTAATGAAATTGTCTTGATAACTTCGGAAATTAGGCAGAGGATTTCTAGTTCCATGTCATAGGACAGGATAAGGAGAATAAATGTTGAAATTAAGTGTTAATTTATTTATTTTTAGTGAAGGGAAAGACCTGTTAGTGTTTAATGCTGTTATGTTTGACATTTAAAAGAGTTTCTGTAATGTTTTTTGTGGTTATCATTGTGCTGAAGAGTAGATACATGAAGGTGAACACTACATTGACTCTATAAGCAATGACTGCGCTAATGCCAGTGACAAATAATATCTTACTTGTTCATTAAATATACATGTTAAATAAGTTATGTTAGCATGTGCTATGATAGCTGTTGATTTGAACTGAAATAGATACGATTATAGGTGAAGTGAGTATTGAACACACACACCGTGAAAACACACCCGGAGCAGTGGGCAGCCATTTTTGCTGCGGTGTTGATTGTAGGTAGTTAAGATTAAATCAGCTTATTTATTTTTTTTTTGATTAATCAACTTAAAAATTTGTCTTTATGCTACAAATTATTAAGTTACTCTAACTCAATGTAGCTTGTTGGTTAAACGTAAATTCAGTTGTCATAATGCAAAAAAAAAAAAAAATTGATGCAATACTATTTTTTAGAGTGAACAAAACACTTGAAGGCAAGCATTAAAGGGGTGGTTGATTAAGATTTGACTTTTTTAACTTTAGTTAGTGTGTAATGTTGCTGTTTGAGCATAAACAACATCTGCAAAGTTACAACGTTTAAAGTTCAGTGCAAAGGGAGATATTTTCTTTTACAGAAATCTCTGTTTAAGGACTACAACAAACAGCTGGTAGGGACTACAACGAGCTTCTTCCTGGATTAGTGACATCACAAACCCTAAAATTTACATAAACCCCGCCCCCGAGAACACACAACAAAGGGGCGAGGCCATGTTGGGCTGCTTTAGAGTGTTGTTGTCATGCCGTCATTTTACGCCGGACTGCTTCACAAACGAGGGTCAATTCAACACTGGATTTGCACAAAAGATTAACATGACGGCACATGCTAGTGGATGAGTTGAATCAACTCCACAGCAACTACATAAATTTATCCACTAACCATTCAGAAACGTCCAGTTTCATTCTAAAAGTTGTAACTTCTTCCTGAGTCTCTCCATCAGTGTCGACTCCGGTTTGAACAATGTAAGGCTGAACACCGTTACTGACAATCCTCATTTTGGCTGCGTGAGATTCTCCAGCTTTGTTGTTGTTGAGCGACCGAAGCGTGAGCTGTTAAAGCTCCGCCCTCTTCCGGAAAGTGGGCCGGGAGCAGCAGCTCATTTGCATTTAAAGGGACACACACAAAAACGGCGTGTTTTTACTCACACCCAAATAGGGGCAAATTTGACAAGCTACAATAAATGATCTGTGGGGGATTTTGAGCTGAAACTTCACAGACACATTCTGGGGACAGCAGAGACTTATTTTAAAGATATGGTTTTAAATATCGTTCTAAATGTAAAAGAACAGCAGAGTTCACACCACTATAACAATAACGGGACAAAGAATGATGAAAATATTGACAGCCAATCAGAATCCATCCTGCTTTAAAGAGCTTGAGCAAGCGGCAGACAACAAAACTGCAGTGCATGCTTATAATAAACAGAACAATATTGTGCGTTGGTGTGGACCCTAATATAATTATCATATCTTTATAGTTATATTTCTTGGTGTAAATGGGCCTTTAGTCAAGCATTTGCATGCACCTAAAGAACGTTTCTCTTTATTACTTCTCAAGGTCCAGAGGTTTCACCTTTGACTGCTTTTCACCCCGCCACGCCCCTCGTGTCCTCTCCCTACTTCTTTTAAATATTCATTTCCGCCTTGGATGTGTTTGGGAGAGCTTCCTGCACCAGTCTCACTGGTTTCCCTGGGAAAGATCTGTAGGAAGCAGAGTGGATGGAGTTGCTGTGTGTCCTGGCGCCTGAATGCATCCAGAGAGTCGTTTAAAAACCGACAGAGGGGCGGGTGTCTGCATCACTCCGTTAGTTTGCCCTTCTCCATCAGATCGCTCTCATTACCGGCATTACTCCTTCTCTTTACTCAAGTGGTTGTGCTTGTTCAGGACCTCGTCCATGGGATCTGTTGTTTGCTTTGACATCTGGGGGAGAATGTGGGGTCCTGGAGGGAGGCTCGGTTTTGCTGTTTAAACCTCTTTCTCTCACTGGTAATATGTCAGATTTGTCATGTAATAACACCTGTAATAAGTCTGAATTACTACTTGCATATGCTGCACTAGTAAAGGACCTAGGCCTGTTGATGAAACATTAAGGGCTTATAATTCTTTAGTCTGTCTGCACACCTGTGCCTTTTTCTTCTGCTACAACATCACAAAATCAAAAGGAAAAAATTAGAAATTATTTTTGCATTTCCATAGATCATCATAAAACCATTAAGATTTTTTTTTGCATTGCTCTTTACTCTCTTGATCATTTAAAAGGCATACTGACAAAGTCTCTTTTTCAGTTCTCTATGGTGCTCCAGTAATTTTTTATTTAATTGCAGTAAAGTAGGCTACAATATGCTCAATAAAAAAAAAAAAAAAAAGTCGTGGTCCTAAAAAGTCTTTCTATAGGCTATGCAAAATAGAAATGACTAATTTCTTAGGTTTGATTTTAGGGTCAAATGTCACATGCCTGAATTACATATTCGAATTGTTTTTAATGTAAACATCAAAAGTGAATCGTCAAAGTTGCAATGAATACAACTAAAAATATAATAGAGGCCCACAGGTCAAAAACGTATTGATCAGCAACAGCACAATCTAACTAATTACTGTGCTTCTGAAAAGAAGACTCGAATTGGTGAATCAATTTTTTAATCGGTTCATTTACACAAACCGTCCAAACGAAAGGATTCATTAGAATGAATATGATTTTCCAATGCTGTGTATGTAAGGGAGGAATGAGGATGAACTGATTCACTAGACTCATTCTAATTGCGAACACTACATATGAGAAAAATTGCAGTTTAGGACGAACCGATTCACTAATGATTCAAACAACGTTCCAACGCTACCTGGAAGAGATGGCGGCCATTATGAGTAGAAGAACGCGCGTAGGAGATTATTCCCTCAGCTCACGCGTCGACGGTAAGTGTATCGTAAAAAACAGCGATGTAGTGAATTATCGCACTGTACTGACTACACGAGCCACTGTCACACTTAAGTTAGTAGCCTCATTATTTTTAGTTTAGTTCCACCCGTGTCTACGCTGCCCACAATGGATGCGACAAAGCGACCGTTGCAGATCCATTTGACCTTCGTGTCATAAATGGCGAAAGTGTTTTAGATCATGTCAGAAATTGAATGGAACTTCAGTTTACTGATCCTGTCAGTGTTGACATAATTGTGTAGCATAATCCTGCAATACCAGAGGCTGCAGTTTCAGGACAACATAAGAGTCCCTAGTTTTTATGTACTAGCTTTATAGCACTATGTAATTATTTATTTGTATTATTAATTTTCAGGAATGATTTACTGAAAAACTATTTAAATATAATTTATATATTCTCTTAAAGGCACAATATAGGCCTATACGATTGTTTGATTAAAATATCCAAAAAGCAGTAGAACAGTGTTATATATTTTGTTGACTTGTGTACTTACATTATCCCAAACGTTTCCAGCAATGTTTAGATCCAGAGAAATCAGCAATTTTAACCAGGACACGGACCGTGTCTTTGCATCGCCTGTCAATGACGTCATATCCATGCTACCTTCCATTTCCAGTTTTACTAATATCGATCTAGATTACTGCAAAGTGCAACAAGTCTCTCATAGCAGCCACCGAACGAATGCACAGAGTAACATTATAACATAACTTTCAACACACTCAAATGTACTTAGTATGATTGTTTTAACCATTTAAAACAGCACTGCGTTACCCCATATACGCAACGAAAAGAGTGAAAGCGTCCGACTGCAGCAAAAGCATAATAAAAGCTCCGCTGAACTCGAGATCGGTGTGCACCGCTGGTGTCTGTCATTAGCATTCACTCCAGCGGCCTCATCCCGCTCCCACGGCTCTTGAACCGTCCTGCTTCATACCACCGTAACATTAGTAAAACTTTAATACATTAGCTCATCCATAAACATGATTTCAAGTCCATCCGATTCCTTTCCATCGGCTGTGGAGCTGAAGACGACAACACCCATGATTCACACGCTCATTCACGGCATCATCAAGCTACGCCTTAGTTTTGAATAAGCGACCTCTAGTGGTGAATATTACATATTGTGAATTTAACCAACCCCCAACCCTAAACATGTTCAAGAGGATTTGTAACCCTCTTGAAATATTTAACCTAATTTGTTTCAATATATGAGCCCAAATATTCTGGTTTTAAATTCAGTTTTCTTGGAAAGAGCTTCTTTTTCAATGCCGAAGTAAGCTATTTTCTGTGTACTAGACTTCCTTTTTATTAGCCGCAGTGCAGCGTGGGCTTGGTGCTTCTCGTCTGATGCAATAAACGATAAAACTGTTTGTGCTACGAACTAGTTTGTTTATAATTACTTTATTATAGCTTGTCAAATTTACCACTATTTGGGTGTGAGTAAAAACATGCTGTTTTTGTGTGTGTCCCTTTATATGCAAATGAGCTGCTGCTCCCGGCCCACTTTCCAGAAGAGGGCGGAGCTTTAACAGCTCACGCTTCGGTCGCTCAACAACAACAAAGCTGGAGAATCTCACGCAGCCAAAATGAGGATTGTCAGTAACGGTGTTCAGCCTTACATTGTTCAAACCGGAGTCGACACTGATGGAGAGACTCAGGAAGAAGTTACAACTTTTAGAATGAAACTGGACGTTTCTGAATGGTTAGTGGATAAATTTATGTAGTTGATGTGGAGTTCAATTAGCATGTGGCGTCAATCTTTTGTGCAAATCCAGCGTTGAATTGACCCTCGTTAGTGAAGCAGTCCGGCGTAAAATGACATCATGGCAACAACACTCTACTACAACAACTCTTTCGCTTCTCTAAAGCAACCCAACATGGCCTTGTCCCCTTTGTTGTGTGTTCTTGGGGGCGGGGTTTATGTAAATTTTAGGGTTTGTGATGTCACTAACCTGGGAAGAAGCTTGTTGTAGTCCCTACAAGCTGTTTGTAGTCCCTAAACAGCGAATTCTTTAAAAGAAAATATCTCCCTTTGCTTTGAACTTTGAGCATCGTAACTTTGCAGATGTTGTTTATGCTCAAACAGCAACATTACACACTAAAGTTAAAAAAGTGAAATCATAATCAAGGACCCCTTTAAAGTTACGTTGGAAAGATAATAAAAATTGATTCGTTTCCATGGGTCTAGACTTTGCACCTGTTTGTTTCAGGTTTGAATCAGGTCTTCTCTGTTGAAGTAGAGTTGGCTAGGTGGTGCTGTCACAATAAAAGTAAAGTCTTAGAAATGCAGTCTTAAAACTGAGGATCTGAATTTGACAATCACTTATTATAATGGCTTATATTTGCTTTTTTCGCGCTGCTCGCGTCCGTTGTTGGTCTCCAACACTACTCCAGCGACATCACACATCAGACTGTGTTTATATAACCATGGCAGCAACCACTAACGGTGATTCAAGACGATGACAGATTTTTGACATTGTCTGAGGCCTGAACGCAGAGCAGCTTTTTCTCATTTTGTTCCAGGTCTACACATGTGCTGCTTAACAAAAGTCAGACTTGGACATCTTGACTGCAATTAAACTGCTACAGTTTATGAATCTGAGGGCAGTCCAGTCCAAATAAAGCTCAAAATGGACTCTGTGATACATGGCTCTACCAATGGGATATTCAGAATATAACTCAGTCCATGACAGGGGACAGAACCCATGTGTCTGTTTATTTGCATTCTGGTCACAATGTGCACGGCAGCATAATTGCGGAGGATCCTCTCAGAGGTGGTCCGGCACGATTTGAGATGAACAGGCTGGTTTTAGTGGTTTGCTGATAATTGCTAAACCTCTGCTGTTTACTGTAGTAAATAAGCTGTTTCTGTGCAGTGGGTCTCAAAGTACAGGCCTGCGTGTCAGTTTCACAATAACATTCAGCACGACCCCGGGCTGCTGATAGCGTGAGAACTTCAGATATAAGTGCGGGTGTGTGAGCCATACAGAGGATATGTGTTGTTGTGAGTGTGTTTGTGTGTAGGATGGTGAGTCGGGTTGGGCCAATACAGGAAGTGTTACGACTTAGCACGTTTGGTTTTCTCATTCTGGCAATGAACGGCGTGTCATTTATCTTTTTGTACCATAACCATGGCCAAAAACAGAAGGGAACTTACTGATTTCTGACTCTTGACCTTGAGACTTCAGGCCTTCCGTTGCAAATCTGCCAGGCTGTCTGAATCAAAAGATTGTCAATCTGTGGTGGTTTGCTGACTTCAGCTATCCAGGTTATGGACCAAAGATGGGTTGATAAACTAACACAGAAAAAAGCTATAAGTGACATCTACTCCATTTTTATTTTGTTCTTGCACTCAGATTAAGTTAATTTCACACATAGAATTAAGTCAAATCCACTGTACTTAACTAATCTAAGTACACTTAAGAAAGTGAACGAGCACAGACTTTTTGAGTTTGCTCTTTTCCACTCCATTTTTTACACTAATTTATCTTAATTTGAGAAACATTTTGTTTGTTACTGCACTAACATTAGCATAGCTATGCTCATTGAATGAAGCAACAAACACAATAGTCATCGTATAACCATCCTACAAACTAACCACAAACTCTACTCTTCAGTACAATGGGAACCACAAAAATGTTAACAACAGAAACTATTTTAAATGTCCAACATAACTCACCATTAAACACTAACAGGTTTTTGCCTTACTCAAAAGCGAGCAATAATTTAATTTCAACATTTACTCTCCCAATTTAGTTCTATGCAAAGCGGTTTTAGTTAATGCAACAAAAATGATTCATGTACTCCCAACACAAATGTACACAAAAGTAAACTTCTAGACAATCAAGTGGATTAAACACAATTACCGTGTGGTTCCAGTTAGTGGTGCAATGGATGGATTTTTCGAATCAGCAGAAAGTTAAAACATTAAAGACAAATCAGTAAAAACAATACAAATACACTAATTACAAGTATAGATAAATACAATATAACAAAGTTACACATACAGTAAGGTCTAACTGTAATATTCGGGTACAGAAATGTAATAAATATAAAATAACACTACATAGTGTTCACTGTATAAAATAAATATAGATTAATCTTTGTTAAAGCTGTCTTTTGTTGTTTGATTAACATTAATGACACAGACAGCAGCAGGTATGGATAGGCTGCTGTCACTTTAAGACCTAATGCACGGATCCAATATAATGATACGCATCCGATTTCTTTCTCAACAGTTTACAATCACTTGAGACATGACTGACTGTGTTTATGAGAATATTTGCCAAGATGGGTATTTTGTAGGGGTGTGACGAGATCTTGTGCAGGAATCAGAGTTCAGTGATCATGTGATGAGAATAAGTGACTGACAAGACCATGGCGGAGGATTCGTTGTGCAACAGAGCCTACAAGCGTCTGACAGATGTCTTATCTTGCAGAATATGTGCTCAGCACCAGCTCTCCCTATTCACAAAGACCGCGTGAAAGCGAAAGAAAAACACAAGCCCGAATTCACTCACAATTTCAATACACCACATTTTGAAAGCGGCTCCCTGATGCATGCATATATATCCTAATATGAAAGCTATTTTAGGCTGGGCTGTGTAGTTGTAACCATCTCTTAGCTCTGTATCACGCTTGAATAAAAAAAATGGGTCTCTAGTTGCACTTTGAATATTGAGAGAGTACTTTGATTATGGTTGCACAGTATTGTTTGCACATAATAAGAGAAAACTGTTATTCATTTTTATTTATACTGTTTTTATTTCTATGATCAGTCTGTGGAAAGGAGTTCAGTTAGGAGGTCAAAAGTTGTAGAAGCTCATAAATCATGTACAGTTCTAAGGTCTGAAGAGACTCATGAAATCATACAGGAGAGAAGCCAGTCAGTTGAGTTTGAGGCAAAACCTTTTACAGTGCTTGAGTATTGTTGTCTTTTACTGCATATAATTCATACTCAAACAGTAAAACTGAAATGACATTCATTACAAGATAATTAGTTAAACCATTTCAAATGCAACTGCACACTATTTTTCTAGTCATGTATTTCGTCACTGAGGATTTCTTAACAGTACTGTGTAAAAAATCTTGTCTCGATCTCTTGAACTCAATCTCATGTCTTGTTTCGTGAGCTAACTGTCTCGCCACACCCCTAGTGTTTTGACGTAATTTTGTGTGTATGTGTCCATTCAAGCGCAATAAGACGCAAAAGAGGAATCAATTTGGTGTTTGTGCAAATCTGGTGTTTGTGTTTCTGAAATGCGCCTCTCTGTGTGTGTGAGCCGTTGAAAGACGTGCACACAGATAACAGCACGCGAGTACCGAATTGAGTTCTCTTTCACCTCTTCTTGTGATGTAATGGCTTGAATGTGTAAATTGGAAAGACAAAACATGTGCAAATTATAAACTTTCACTCTATGATGGTTAAAGTTTGCAATTAATCTGCAAATCACATGCATGTGGAACCATTAGGCCTGGTTCAGAGATCCACTACGATCCGTAAAACCCCATAAAAATAGTCTGTTGTCATAGTGTTAAAGGGATGAAAATGCTATCATCATTTTTTTTATTCTTCTGTGGAACATTTTGAATAATGTCCTCATCATGCTTTTCTCTATTATGAAACTGAATAGGGTCTAGTGCCATCAAGCTCTAAAATGTCAACAAAATGGCATAAAAGTGGTCAAATTCAATAAAATATGTCATTTTAAGATTGCAGCAGGTCTGGTCACAAGGCACATGAGAACCAATGATATTTGATGCCTTTGAACTCAGACCTGATGTGACACATTTAAAGCTGACTTATTTGATTTGAGGGCTATGAAGGAGGGGAAGGTGATCAGCGAATGATGACATGCTTGTAAATTTTGATCTGTTTCTCACTCAGAACTATTGAATGACTTCAGAACACCTGGAATATATTGTACGAGTCATGTGGACTACTGCTATGGTCTTATTTGGTGCTTTTTTTATTTTTTGTCATTTTTTGAACTTGACAACCCCAGTTTCTATTCACTTTCATTATGTGTAAAAGTGCTGCCAGGATATTCTTCAAAATTCCCCCTTTATGTTCCATAGAAGAATATGGGCATATGGGTTAAGAACAACATGAGGGTGCGTAAAGTACATTTTTTTGTGTGAACTGTCCAGCATCTACATTAGATTTGACATCAGTATTAATTTACCACTTGCCTTTTAATCATTATGCAAAAATGCAAGGCGATGACACTTCCTTTCTGATAGCGCAAGGTAGTTTTATTTTATTCTTTCGGGTATTTTGTTTTTATGCAGCTGTTAAACTTGATACATTGGCACCACATCCCTCTCCTGTGACACAAAACACATCCACCTAGTAAAATTAAAACTCCATAATAACCTTTTATGACAGACACCGCTGACCTGCTCCAATGTCAGCACAGTTAAACCATGTGATACTTATTGCTTTTTATTTTGAACCAATGCCACATCACAACCTGGGGAGGCTCTTTATAAAGTTCATTTGATGCACGGCTGGCCCAATATAGTACTAGAGTTGCACTGAATGCCTTTTTTTACAGCTGTGAATTAAGAAGTATCCAGAGAACGCTCCTCAGACCCATTTAGATTCAGGCCCAGTCTTGAACTCGGTTCTTGCAGTTATAAAAGTGACCTACTGTGGCAAAAGACTCAGTGAGTGTAAGTGTACTCCTTGAACAGCATGTGATATATTGACAGATGTTAAATATGCATATAATGTTGCTATTTAACTGCGCTCTAAAAAATAATGTGTTGGCTCGCCAGGAAAAAATAACGCAACAGTATGCATCAATTTTTTTTTTTTTTTTTTTTTTTTTTTGAGTTATGGCAACTTTGGATGAATTTATGTTCAACCAACAAGCTACATTGAGTTAGAGGAAATTTGTAGCATAAACACAAATTTTTAAGTTGATTACTCAAAAAATTTAAGTCTCTCCAACTACCAGAGTTGTAGCCCTGGAACCAATTAATCTTATCTATTTCAGTTCAAATCAACAGCTATCATAGCACATGCTAACATAACTTATTTAACATGTATATTTAATGAACAAGTAAGATATTATTTATCACTGGCATTAGCGCAGTCATTGCTTATAGAGTCAGTGGTGTTTACCTTCATGTATCTACTCTTCAGCACAATGATAACCACAAAAACTTCATTACAGAAACTCTTTTAAATGTCAAACATAACAGCATTAAACACTTACAGGTCTTTCCCTTCACTAAAAATAAATAAATTAACACTTAATTTCAGCATTTATTCTCCTTATCCAGTCCTATGCAAAGCATGCTGGGAACTAGAAATCCACTGCCCAATTTCCGATTTCCGAATTTGCCCAATCAAGACAATTTTATTAAAGGTGCAATATGTAATATTTTCTGTCTGCTAGAGGTCGCTAGAGGCCTATTCAAAACAAAGGTGTAGCTTGATGACGCCAAGTTTGAGAGCGGAATCTTGGGACATGTGGTCTTCACCTCACAGCCGGTGGAAAACAATTGGTATAGGACTCGGGCAGAAATCATGTTCATGGATGCGATTATTAACGTTACTGCAGTATGAAGCAGAGCGGGAGCGAGTGTTGTGTGAGCTGAACGAGGACGCTGGAGCGATTGTGCAACACACGCCTCTCGAGCAGCGGAACTTTTATTATGCCACAGTCGCCGGCGCTGCTTCCGCTTTTCTGGTCATGAGTATGAGGTAACGCAGCTCTGTTTATCATATTAGATACATTTGAGTGTGTTGAAAATGTTATAACGTTACGCTATGCGTTCGCTCGGTGGCTGCTGTGAGACATTGTTGCACACTGCAGTGAACTAGATCGATTTTAGAATATCATATTAAATGCTGGAAGGCTTGTGTTGATAAATGGCATGCAATTAATTTTAAAACGTATTATATGATGGAGAAAATTCTGTATTACTGTTACTAAAAATAAAGCTGCATCTGATTATGCTATGTTAGCTACTTCACAAAATAGTATTTTTCTCTGAGGCATGGTAAAGCATGGTACTCGCAAAAAGTCAAGAGAATTAGATTTAAACAATAAGACTAAACGTGTTGAGCTATATAACAATAATTAGTTTTCTGTCTATAAATGTATCAAAACAGTTGTTCCCTTGTCTATTAAAACATGTAAATATGTCTTTGGTGTTTCCATGGTTTCTACATAATAAAACCGGAAACCGAGGGTAACGCGGGTATGACGCAATTGACAGGCGACTCCTCACACGTCCCGGAGCCTTGGTTAAAATTGCAATTTGCTCACGATTTACAAATGGTTGCAAACATTTGGGATATTGTAAGTCATCAAGTGAACAAAATATATAACACTGGCCTAGTGGTTTTTTTGGATATTTTACTGCAAAATTCTTGCATATTGCACCTTTAAGTTACTACAACCTAATTTTAAATAAAAAGCCAATTAATGCAGAAATTTGAGTTTTAAATTACAGACTATATTAAGTTGATGTAATGATCAACATTATTATGTCAACAGAACTCTACAAAATAATGTTTGAAACTTAAAAGGTTTAATTAAAACAATTAATTAGAATTTTTGACTTGCAGCCATGCATTTATTTAAGTTGTGGTATAGCAGGTCCCCTGATTTACTTTTTAGAGTGTGTATCAATTACTATTTTTGCTCATAATTTGGGTTCTGAACCCTATTAAACTCATCCCACACTTAGGTCATTAAGCATCACCTCAACATCAGCATCATGTCAACAACTTAAGCAGATGCATTAGTAAGAAAATGTAAAAATCTGTTTCTATTCCTTGTGTGACGATGAATACACAGTTATTATCCCATGCCAATTAAATGCTAGAAGGATTGTTTTATTTATGACTCTCATTACTATCATTAAACAGTGATGTTTGATAAAGGTTGAAACCACACTGGGAGGTCTGTGTGTGTTTCTTTACTCTTACAAGTCAGGTTATTTTGAGTGGTTTACATGCAGGTTCTGTACTAAGCACAACTCAAGTTAAGTTATTAAACGTAATTTCAGGAGGAGTGCGCCCATCTAATCTTCCAATTAATACCAAGGTATAAAACCAGCATCTTACCTCTTCCTGTTGTTAGTTCTTTCGGCATCCCTCCTCCTCCCCTTCTCCTCCTTTTTGTACAATTTTGCCTGTTATAGGGGGGCAATCGGAGCTCGAGTAGAATATCCTCTCCGAGCCCCTCTATAGCAGACAGCAAGCCAAATCTGTTTACCACTTACGCTAAGATTATATGGGCACACAAACTCGTGAATTTATATTCACAAAGAAATCAAGTGGGAGAAGAGAAGATGCATTTCACATATGTCTTCCACTGACAACATGACTTTTGCTGACTTTGCATATGTTCACTGTCATGTGTTGCTACCCAAATGTTTTTTACTATTATTCTATGCTATAATTTTAAATGATTCTTTAAAGCCATAGCCAATTTTTTTTTTTTTTTTTTTGAAAAATTCACCTGAGCTGCTCTCATCTCAAAAGGGCTGCTGTGAAAACTAGAAAGCAGTGTGAAAATAAGTTAGAAAATATATTGATATTGGACGTCAGGAGTGGGAATAGCTGTGGAAAGAAGGAAGTGAAGGATATTACTGTACTTGCAGAAGAAATCTGAATATTTTTTCCATTATGTTTTAATATGTTTTAATAGGAAGAACAATGTTAAATCAAAACATTGCCACAGATGACACATTTTCTTAAGGGAAATATGTTTTTCTGTTATGTAAAAACTATGCATTTAGTTTTAAGTCTCTCACCTTGTTCATTTTGTGTTTAGTTTGTTCCTGTTTGGTCGCAGCTCGTCATGGTTAACATTTGGTACAATAACAGCTGGACCTGGAGAAATCCATTTGTTAACATTCCCATGCATCTCAATGGCAGTTGTTTACTGTGTTCTGGGTGCTGAAGCTTTGTATCCAATCACCTGAGTTCACCCTGAATACCATGTTGACTAATCATTCTGGAGCCATGGGTAAGATGCACCACAAGAACATGCACAAAACACGAAGAACATGAATGCTTCACTGGTGATTATCCAGATATAAGTCACTCTTTTAAGAGTTCTCTAAAAATCATTTACCATTATTAAGTATTTGCAATGAAAATGGTTACTTTTGTATGGACATCAATACATAAATATGTTTTTGACTGCAGAATGATGTAGTTATGGCATATACTAGGGGTGTAACTACTGTTTGGAAGCTTGTTTCCGCCACTGAATAAATAAATAAAAAAAAAAAAGTATAATTGCAACTTTTTATCTCACAAGACTTTTTTTTTTTTCAGAATTGCGTGATATAAACTCGCAATTCTGACTTTTTTCTCACAATTGTGAGTTTATAATTTGCAATTGTGAGAAATTAAGTCAGAATTGAGAGTTATAAACTCACAATTGCGAGAAATAAAGTCAGAATTGCGAGTTATAAACTCACAATTGCGAGAAATAAAGTCAGAATTGCGAGTTATAAACTCACAATTGCGTTATAAACTCACAAATATGAGAAATAAAGTCAGAATTGTGAATTATAAACTGACAATTGCATGTTATAAACTCACAATTGCGCATTATAAACTCATAAATGTGAGAAATGAAGTCAGAATTGAGTTATAAACTCAATTCTGACTTTATTTCTTGCAGTTGTGAGTTTATAACTCGCAATTCTGACATTATAACTCGCAATTCTGACATAACTCACAATTCTGACTTCATTTCTCACATTTGTGAGTTTATAACGCAATTGTGAGTTTATAACATGCAATTGTCAGTTTATAATTCACAATTCTGACTTTATTTCTCGCAATTGTGAGTTTGTCTCGCAATTCTGACTTTATTTCTCACATTTGTGAGTTTATAATGCACAATTCTGAGTTTATAACATGCAATTGTCAGTTTATAATTCACAATTCTGACTTTATTTCTCGCAATTGTGAGTTTATAATTCACAATTCTGACTTTATTTCTCGCAATTGTGAGTTTATAACTCGCAATTCTGACATTATAACTCTCAATTCTGACTTCATTTCTCACAATTGTGTTTATGTCTCGCAATTCTGACATTATTACTTGCAATTGTGAGTTTATATCTCGCAATTTTGAGAAGAAAGTTAGAATTGTCAGATAAAAAGTCGCAATACCTTTTTTTTTTTTTTTTTAATTTAGTGGCGGGAACAAGGTTCTCTATGTAACAGTACACACATTTGTACCAAACATTTTCAGTACGGGTCTTTCGGATCAGTTTGGTATGCATGTGTACCGAACGAATACAGTGCTGTTTTAACCTTTGCACATGTTCAATTTGTACATGTTCATGTACAAATTCATGTATTTCCACGTTGCATAAGGATTATCCTGACAGCAAGCGAGTGTACGTTTAACTTCGCAGACTTCAATGAACGAGTGCAACCGCGCACATTTGCGTCAAAGAATGGGAGCGCAATATTTCTAAACTTATTCTAAAATATTTTGCTAACATATTTTGCATCCACAAGTGTAAGCTCTCCAGATCTCTTCCCCCAATTACAACAGCACCATAAACTGCAGTGTATGTTGCAGCATTTGTTTTTATTATTTAAGGACATACATAGTTTGTTCAGTAAACATGGTTTGTTTTTTCCCCCTGCTGTACCAAAAACATGCCAAAACGTGACTTAAAAACTGAGGTATGTACCGAACCACCATTTTGGTGTACTGTTACACCCCTAGTATCTACCAGCTGGGGATAAATTACACACAATTCGCCCACAAAGCAGTTCACAAGTCTTAATGTTCCTAATCACTGGAATTTTAAATAGTTGGTCTCCAAAGGCAAAATAAGGAAGAAATATTTGGCGGCGAAAGGAGCTGAAATGAGATGTTAAGAGGAATTTGCTAGTGTCAGATTCTATAAACAGAGAAGCTGATTTGGTTTCGCGTGGGCTTCACAGATCAGCACCTCTCTTTGGGAAGAATAATGAAGCCTTCTGGGTGTTGTGAGGATGTATATCATCCCTGTGGTGCTTTTTTTTTAAACTTTCTTCTTCTTTCTTAAACTTTCTTCGTCTGTTTCACGCAGGAAAGGTAGGCTTAATCGTGATTATGAGAATGGACTCATAAACCCTTGTCCCAGTTGACATCCCCCTCTGGACTGGGTGTGTATTTGTGTATGTTGCAGTGTATATGTATGTGGGATAATGTTGTCTTTCACACTGCAGGAAGGGTTTTAAGCTGTGGGAGGAAAAGGCATTTAAAGACTAATGCACATTTCCATGTCCCTTTGCTGATTTTCCTGGATGAGCATCATAGGACTGCACATTATCACTTCTTTAAAATCCCACTCGGACTTGGCAGCGACTCTTGGGATGAGGATGGGAATGTCACTGAACTGCATGTTTCTGAAGCTAAAAGTGCAGCTTCAAAGGCTTAAATATATTTGTCCTCTTGATTTAATGTGTCGTGATATTACACCTTTTAGGCCTGAGAGTCATTTGACATCCAAAAATCAAAATTGTGCTCTTCCTTTCGGAAAATCTGCATTGACGTGAGTTGAGCGGTGTGAATACAAGGGGTTTAAGTGTAAATAAAGTTGTCATATATTCAGATATGCTGCCAAACCATCTTCTTCCTTTGAAAGCGATGCGATCGCAGACGTTCTTAATGTGTTTTACGATTCAGAGCAGTCGACGACGGGTGGAGGGACTGGGGAAATAAACAGGCTCAATGAGAGGAAAACAGATCAGAGCCGGGAAAGGAGCTGAAGAATTGCGAGATGGAGGGGTAATCTGTCGGGAAGCAGAAGTTGGGCTGGATGAATTCACAGATGTTTTAAAGTGCTAATCTAATCTTTCTGCCAGGCCTCTTCTTCTTAACTCCTTCCTCCTCCTGTCTTTCTCGTGGCTTTTCTGGAAAGGATGGAATACACTTTAATGCTTCTCAGGAGCATCATGTACTGAGCAAGGTAATCGGTCGCAGTCATTCATCTGCCTGTTAGCGGCCATGTTTTCGAGGAGGGGGACATGTGCAAATGTAATGAGGGCCTTTTCTCTTGGAAAGGATGGAACATAGGAAAAAAGAGCTTGTAGAAAACCCAGATCTGACTAAAAACAAGTGGAGAACAGAGAGTAGGCGAGGGGGAAAAGGGAAGGATGAGGTTTTTTAGGTAATGTCCCCCTGGTGACCATCTATCATATTCGATGAACTCTCAATTTTTTTTTCAGGTAGTCATTTTATTCATTGAACAACTCTCATTTACTCACTCAAATGTTTTGCTTTCTTTCACGACCATAATTCCATAGTTATGGATGTGATAAAATACCAAGAGGATCAGGTTGCGTACCTGCTGTAAAATAAAACCTCCCTCATATATCTGAAATCATACTCTATTTTACTGGAAAAACTGACTCTTGTCTTGCCCTGGCCTACTGCTCTTCCTCTTCCCATTTTCACCCCCTCTCTTTCACCGGCAGGGAATGAGGAGTCTTTGTAATACAGTAGCCACACTGAAATATTGTGACAGCTTCCCCCAGATACATAAGAAGTGCATGTTCAGGGAACAGTTCTTATTGCACTGAACATTTTAGTGAAATCAAACACTGCTTGTTGTTTACCCTTAACCTGAGACCACCTAGTCAGAAGGATATTATGCTCATGGGTTATGTTAATTTAGTGAGGACAGAAAGCAAATTTAAAGGGATAGTTCCCCCAAAAATGAAAATTATCCCATGATTTACTCATCCTCAAGCTATCCTAGGTGTATAAGACTATCATCTTTTTTTAGACAAGCACAATCAGAGATGTGCCTGGCTCTTCCAAGCTTTAGTAGTGAACGGGGGGTGAGCAATTTTGAAGCCCAAAAAAATGCATCCATCCATCATAAAAATAATCCATATGGCTCCAGGGAGTTAATAAAGGCCTTCTAAATGGGAAGCAATTGGTTTTTGTTAGAAAAATATCCATATTTAAAACTATAATAACTAGCTTTCGGCAGATGGCTGTACGCATCGATTTGCGGTGGAAGAGTAACCCCTGACTCGACACATGATGTAATGATGAACACGGAAGCACAGGGGATAGAGCAAAACAAAACACTGGTCACGAATTAGAAGTCTAAAACAAGAATTTTTAAAGAGAAATGTCGATATAAGAGAAGAGAAGCTTGAGTTTGTTGCACAGCCATATTTGTTTGAACCACGAGACGCGTCTAAGCTTACAATGATCCTACAGCATACGTTGCACCAGTTGTTACTCTTGTGGCGCAAGTCAACTTGCGCAGTATGCGTACGGTCTTCTGCTGGAACCTAGTTATTTTAGTTAATAAAGTTTTAAATATGGACATTTTTTAACAAAAACCCTTCACTTCGCTGGAAGAGCCAGGATGTTTTTAAATATATCTCAGATTGTGTTTGTCTGAAAGAAAATAGTCATATACACCTAGGATGGCTTGAGGGTGAATAAATCATGGGATAATTTTTATTTTTGTTTGAACTAACCCTTTAAAATTCTTAAAATTGCTATAAATCATGATCTACAAAATGTCAACTGAAAATTTTCTCTGACCCGTCTGTGCATGCTGATTTTCTGACTGCGAATTTCATTCCACACCTGTCCACTCCCACGGAGAGCTACTCACGGTCCTTGTTTTTTTACTCTCCTGCATTTTATTTCTTTTTCTCCCATTGAGCATAAATCAAACAAATTGTCAAATGTATACAAAGCTGTTTATTTGTTTCAATATAACGTCAAAAAGATCAGTGACATATATAGTAATCTTTATTGTAGGTTACTATTCTTTTTCTTTAAGAGCCATAAATTAAATCTCAAATTATATGGGTGGCTGCATTGCGTGTTTAAATTAAATGCTCAAAGTCATCATTATCATCAAAGAAGAGGGAGAGGTGGTGCTTTGAATATTTTCATGAAAAATGTGGGGCCTTGAAGTCAAAAAGGTTGAGAGATTTGTCTGCCAGAATGATGTAATGTATTTGAATTATCTCTTGGCTAATTGTACATAATTCAATTAATTAATCAACTTAAAATGTAATTAATTCGATTGACAGCCCTAGTTATATAAGATTGAATGGCTTATTTGCAGGCTGGTTAATTTAGTTAAAGTTGTCACTACAGCATGAGCTCATTAGTCACTTTTTATTTGGCATGTCATGAAAACTGTCTTAAAATAGACATACTTTTACGATGTTGACAGATAGTGCTATAATGAGAAGACCTGCTGTGCCGCTTGGAGGACTCTCTGTTTCTGTTTACCAGTCTGATGTACTGGGCACTGTTGCTATTGACCCTCGCTCCTGTCTGGTCTGTGTAGCACTTTGTATGTGAAAGTCATAAAACACGTTCTATGATGATTCCATCCTGGCAACCAACCTCCCACCTTTCCTGCCTGCCGCTCCTCTGTGGGCTTCATCTGAGGAGTAAACAGCTGAACAGCTGTCTTAACTTCTCTTCCTTCCGTTTTTTTTTTTTTCTTTTTTCATTTCCAACTCGCTCTCTCTTTCTCCCTCTTCCTTTTCTTCATTCCTTGCTTGTCTTCTCATGTTGGCCAACAGACTCTCAGTCATGCTGTTTTTCGGTTATTCTTGCAGCTATATTAAAGGGTTCATATTATACACATCCATAGTATTTTGTTTCTTCCCTGAAGTCCACTTATAGTGATAGTCAATGTTTCATTCATTTTATCTATATTATGTAATTTTAATTTTATTTGTTTTGATATTAAAAATGTACTAAAACGCTATTTTAACACCCTCTCTCTGGGCCTAAACTAACCAGCCCTGACCATCTGTATCAGTGGTTTCTACAATCTACTTAGACTTATGAAGCTTTTTGGAAATGCAACCCAGGCTGTTTTGTTGCTGTATCCTTAAGACTATGTTTATGTTTTCGATGTTTGGGACTGACAACCATGTTTACTAATGCTGTAGGTGTAACTCAAATTGGGACTCTAGAAAATTGGTTGACTCTAGAATAGTCCCAAACAGGAGAGATGATCATTGTTGTGTGAACGTAGCTTATGCTCTATCATGATTGGATAACCTCCAAAGTTGTTGATCTTTAGAGTAAAACCTGAATAGCTGATATCTATATAGCTGTGTGGCCAATCACTCAATGACAAGGTTGTGACATCATACCTACGCTGACGTCTGAATAAGTCGTTTTTACATAAATAGTCTGGGTGAACTGCGGAGGAAGCTCTAGTATGTCTGCTAGTGTTGAATTCAAGACCACCTAAACTGAGACCAAGTCGAGACCAAGACCAGTGTGTGTTGAGACCAAGACAAAACAAAGACTTTGGGGGATTGAGACCAAGATAAGACCAAGACCAAGGCAAGACCGAGTTGAGACCAAGACCAGACTAGCACTCCTTAAATTCATCTGAAAGATCCACATTTACTGCCTGAGAAATATCTTATTTTTAATCAATAATTACAGTGAGAATAATAAGACACTATATAAAGCTGTTACCAAACAATTGAAATCACTAACAACAAAATTCATCTTTACACTGCAGATGTGGAACAGAAGTTGCATCTTAATTGGTGAAAATTGCATTCATAAATAATGTTGAGATTAATAATTTAAAAATAAAATTTAGCTTTTTGAACATTTGTAAAAAAAAAAATCAATATCACGTTTGCAATTGTTCTCATATTTGTGAAAACCGCCCTTTTTCTTGTGATATTGCTTAATTTTAACATGTTATAATATACATATCAAGATCTTATAAAAGTACTTTTTTGCAGTCATACCTTGAATTTTGTGGGCATTTGTATTAATTTTGGTGACATTTTTTGACACAATCCCTTTAAACAAAATACAACAGTAACAAAATAAATGAAATTAGAAATAAGTTATTGATTGCATTCGAAGCAGGAAGTTTTACATCCAATCAAATTAATGATGTTAACAAAGAAATCAGACAATGCAACGACAATTTAGTGATATTCCCACAGTCATGGTCTTGAAATAAAATCCTGAGTCCTTTTAGTCTGAGACCAAGACAAGAACGAGTACAAATGTTGTCGAGACCAAGACAAGACCAAGACCTTCAAAAAATGGTCTTAAGATCAGTCTCGAGACAAAGACCGGTCTCGAGTGCTACAACACTGATGTCTGCATTAACCCCATTTTCCAAAAGAGTGAATCAAGTACTGTTTTCTACCCTTTAAGGCTTACTGTTTGCACACAAGCAGGTGAGTAGGTACATTGTAAACCACGGTCCAATAGGAGCACATTGAGTTACTGCAATTCATCTTGGTTGCTTTTTTATTGCCTTCTCCACAGAGAGTTCCTGTGAGGCTTACAGTACATGACCATCTGGGGCTTGTACATGAGATGCAGACAGGGAGACACAACAACCGAGTCAACAGGGTACCTGTAAATGTTGACCTCCCATCTACCTGAGCCAACATCCTACTCTAATATTTAGGTGATATATCTCCCATAGCATCCACTTAAAGCAGGGCACTGGCCGAGCTACTCATAGTCTGGCAGACAGACCTTAGAGAGAGAGAGAGGGCAAGAGGGAGGAGGAGCGATGAATGTGAATTCCAGCAGAGTGGGGATAGCATCCGCATCGCAAGACACCTGTAAAAACATCATTTTTCATCTGGGGCTGTGGGGGAAGGAGCAGACTGAAAATGGGAGAGAAAAAGAGAGGGAGGACTTTCGGTTGGTCCGTGTGTATGTGTGTGATTACCACTTAGTCCTTGTCCAGGTTCTTGCTTCAGGTTTCCACAATCCACAAAGCCAAATTGGTCTGCTCAGGAAGCACAAATAGAGACCTAACCTGCTTGTTTTGGTTCTGGGATAGCTGGTTTATCAGCTTACCAAGCTGGTTGAGACTTCTTGACCAAGGAATCCTTTCAAGCTTGTTCAGATGCCTAGTGGGGGCACCAGCATCCCATGACAAGGACCAATGTCCAGAACACGTTTGCAAGGGCCTTTCCTGCAGAGTTTAGTGCCTGGAAGTTTCTAGTAATACTGAAGCCCTTGATTAGGTGGTTCAGGTGTGTTTAATTAGGATTGTAGCCAAACTCTACAGAGCATTGGTCATCGAGGAGCAGGATTGGACACCCCAGTTTTTGCTGGTCTTTTTAGCAGCACAATTTAAGGCATGTGTTTCCCAACCCTGCTCCTGCAGGCACACCAACAGTACACATTTCAGACTTTTCCTAATCATACAGACCTGATTCAACTCATCAGCTCATTCGAGACTCTGAAACCAGAAATAGATGGGTCAGATAAGGCTGGCCGCTCACTTGAAGATTTTAAGCCTGATTTACACCACCCAGCGATCTGGCCCGATTTGAGGCTTGTCGCAGCCGACTTTTTGTCCAAAAATTCCTCAATTGTGTGGTGTCATTACGAGTGAACACGTTTGATATTCACGACTCTCGATTAGGCTGCCTTTGATGTGATACCCGTGAAATCATTCCTACAATCAACAAGTGTGTGGTCTTGCAGTCCGGCTGAATCATCTAGTGTGTGCGCTCAGAGGATTATAACGCTACAAATTGGTTGAATCTGTCATTATGTCTGTGGTGTCCCACAGTTTTAAAATTGGTTAAAATTTGAAAATTGTCTAGTGTGTCCCAGGCCTAAGGGAGACATCCATTACAGAATGTGTACTGTTGGTATGCCTCCAGGAACAGGGTTGGGAAGCACTGGTTTAAGGTACAACACCCCACCTATGCCCGCCTCCATTCTCTCTAACCTAGTTCCAGATTTTCTCCACATTTCCACAAGCTGCTTTACTTATCAAAACAACCTTCTCAGTTGATATGACAGATTCTCACTTTTCCAGTAGGAATATCCCATGTTCATACAAGTTAAGCTCAATTGATTGTATTTGTGACCTAATATCATTACTACTGAAAATAGTTTCAACACATCCCTTAGTTTCTTCATTTCATGTTTGGATTTGGCCTGTGGTAATGGAGAACATTTGGAGGACACTCTTCTTAGTCTTGCTAAGTATAGACAGCAGGGATTTACCCAAGTAGAAAGCCACTGCAGCAGCTTGTTGTGCCGTTCTGTGTACATTATTGACTCTGTTCATTTGTAATGAACACACAGAAGAAAAACCTCAGTGTTCCCCTCAATTCTTTTCATGATAAAGAAAAATATATGAAGTCAGTATGAACCAGATGTCAGAAAGAGTAACATTACATAGTGTACTTAGTTACATAGACCTTTGGTGTCATTTGAAATGTGGTAATTAACTAAATTGAATTGCCAAATGACAGTGCTATGAATCCTGTCAGCTAAAATGGTTGGCAATAAATGTAGTCTGACCTATACTTGGAAAGTAAAGAGGATGGCCTTTGATGAAATAAATGGGAACGTCGCCTCTGCAAAAGGTTGAAAATGAGCACCTCACACCTATTAATTCTGTTCATAACCTTTAAATGCATAGCCAGACCAATTACGGTTTTGACACTTTGCAGACTACTTGGAACATTGTTCCTTCTGATGAGAAATAAGTGGAAGGGTGGTACTAAATGAAGGAAAAGATGTCTGGGTTGTTCTTTAACCTCACACAGAATGTCTAGGGACCTTTTCACACCTCTTCAAGTTTTTAAAATAGAAAAAATGTACCCCCTCACACCGAGTAGGAAAATTCACCCAAACCATGCAGAATAGTTTTTGCTTGCTTGGTAAAAAAAATTTCACTTTTGGTTAGTATATTTTTGAGGCAATTTTTTGTTGTTGTTGTTGAGTGGCTGTTGGTGTAAAACAGTAATTGTTTTAAAGAGGCATTCAGTAGTTCTTCAGCTAGTGTTCGTTGTGTATTTTAAGTACCAGTACCACAATGGTGTTTGACACTGCACTGCCATCTATCAACTTAAGCATGATTGTCCGTGTTTTATAGAGCGATCTACACAATAAAGAGCTCCCTTACCTGTCCAACAAAAACAGAAGCAACTTGGTCATCACTACTCTGGATTTTCTCCGTCATCAAATCTTTCCATTTGTGTGTGCTATGCTGATTTTTTAAAATCTTCTGGCCTTCAGACCTTTTCTGCTTCTTTGGCCATACAGATACTGATTCTCTTGTTGTCTCCGCTGGTAAAGCGCGATAATAAGTGTGTTCCATTGTCAAATTTTCTGCACCATACATTTTCTTACTACATTAAAAGAAACCAGATTGGTGTGTTGTTCAACAACATTATGTCTAGACGGGTGAGTACTGTTCGAATACTCACAGCTTCATTCTCTTTGTCTTGGCTTATGCTGAGGCCTCATCATGAGTGCTGATTTATTTGTCCGCCTCTGGGTTCCTGAGTAATCTGCAGCTGTTGTTTACAGTAAACATGAAAAGAAAGATCACATAATCACAGAGGACTAATTTTTAAGGGGACTAATTAGGCAATTATAAATCTGGGTGTTGACAGCTGAGTTCATCAAAGTTTTTAGGGTGGCTGAGATGAAAGACATACAGGGTGTAGAATTGCCTCTAGTTAGCAAGCATTAACTGCACAGAAATCACTTTTATAAACATAACGTCGTGCTTTCCTGTGGGTGCTCTATTGGTGTCTATGGGCCTTGTTGATTTATGGCTGTGAGAATGTGATATATACATGATGTAACAATGTCAAGGCCACTGCAGTTCAGTTCATAGGTCAACCCGACCCTCACAACTGGCATGATAAGCCCCATTTGTGATGGCAAACAGAGATATGGGGATGAGAGAGAAGACATCACAAGTCAAAGGTCATTTTCCAGCTAGTATGTAGCTTACTTTAAGATATTTCATGTAGTTCTTCACACACTCTTTTTTGATGGTGTGAAACTTGTGACATCTATTAAAGATCAATATATAAAGTTGATTTGGACATAAGTTTTCTACTTCTGGATAGCTGGGTGTTGTGACCATATATACTGTGGTAGAAATGTGTCAACATATAAATTCTGTTCCTTTCATATTTAAAGTATTTTAGCCATTAGAGTTTTGAAAAGAAGCATGATTATGCAACCTATTAAACATTTTGAGGTTAAATTTCTAGAACAATAATTATATCATGATGTATACGTGTCGTGATATACTGTATACTGTTACAGCGATATAAAATCATTCAAACCGTAATATAAGATTTTGTTCATATACTGTATGTAGTTACAGTATGAATGAGTACTACTGAATGAGTATACATCTCTCTCTCGCTCTCTCTCTCTCTCTCTCTCTCTCTCTCTCTCACACACACACACACACACACACACACACTAAAGAAGATAGATGAAACACTAATGAGCTGTCTGTAGTGTAATTTCCAATCTTTATCTTTTCAGCCTTATAGCCTGGTCTCCAAAGGATTATGGCACTGAGAATACTGAAGTTCTTCTCATTTACTATGAGATGAATGAACCGCAGTCGAACATAAAGACCACTGCATACTGGGTCCAAGATCCTCTGAAGAATGAAAAACAGATGTTGAGGGGAAAAAAATCCATAATGAGACCTGATAAACTTGTGCAGATATTTTACAGTGTGTGAGAGGACTCTTCCTATCACTTAAGAGCCCTTCCACCAGATTGCTTTTTTCTCTACATGTTTTTTTTTCCTATCCTGAAATCACAAAAACCAGGCTGGTTTAAGTTTTTTTTTTTTTTTTTCTGTTTTCCCCCAGCAGGGCAAGTATACACAATAATGCTAAGTGTCAGATCTTTTATGGACATGTTAACCACTGCATTTCTTGAAATGTATTCCTCCAAATAAAGGTTTTAGGAAAGCAATTCTGAAGAAGAGAAAAGTCAAAGATTGAGACAGTTTTCTTAAAGAAAATCCATTGATAATTGGAACGGCCTGTTTAGTTCGCTGTTTATTATTACACATTTCACAATGGCTCCAGACAATGTCAGACATTCTCAAGGCTTTTGTTTAAACTGCACATAAAGCATCATACTAAAATATAATCAGCTGTTCGTGACAGAACATTGAAATAAGCTTGGGCGATTTTTTTTGTTGGTGTCGTTGTTATTGAACTTGTTGTCTTTAAATACAGTTTGGTCAACACTTTGATAACTACATGATGACTAAAGACACTAAGTTATGTATAATACCACTTAGCAAGCTTGCACACCTATGGCACATAACACAACATTTGGCACCATATTGTGGAATTTTTTGGCAAATTTCTTTGTTTCACAAAGCTTCTATTGAAAGGAAAGAGCCCTCATAGTTTAGTCAATGCCAATATAAAGCTGCCATGATTCAGTGCTGTGGTTTTACAAATAATAGATGAGTAACACCAGTTTTAACTGGCTTTAAATGGATCTATAAGGCGTTCTGGTACTTATATATCTGCTGTATTTGTCAAGATTAAATATTCCATATTTTTTGCTATTTAAATAGATATATTGATGCATTCTTAAATTAGATTTACTTACTACCACAGTATTTGTATAGCAAACTTTTCTTTGGACTGCACCATACATAAAAATAACAGGTCACCATAAATAATAGCACTAACACATTCAGACAATAACATCATAATTTCTTGGTGTCTGTTTTTTTTTAAATAGCTCATAAGGAGAAGTGCCCTGTACTCAGTTATAGTCTCTGTCACAGTGCATACTTTGAAGTTTCATTTGCAACCAGAGATGAAGAGTTCAATACTCTTATCGTCTTCCCTCGGGTTTAAGTCTGTCCAGCACCAAACGCTCACTGAGAGTCCTTGGTCACTTCTTGGTCCCTTTGAGTTGTCGATGATGTGATGTTTATGAGGGAAGGACACACAAAACAAGAGCAGGATGGACACAACAACAGGAACATATTGTAGCTATCGGACACCTACAAGACAGAAAGCTGGAGTGTACTACATAAGACGGACACATCACGTTTGGACTGAGTGCTTCTAAGGGTCATAGATCACACAAAAACAATGCTTCATTGGACACAAGAAGTCAAAGCTGGGTTCTAGAGGATTATGGGAAGGTGCTCATGTTTTTAGTATGACAGTTTTACCTCGCTTTCTTTGTCTCTTTCAGTTTCTTTCTGACTCACTTCCTGCTTTTAGTCCCTTTTTTTCCAGTCCACCCTTCTCATTTATTCCATGAGTATCTGGCTATCGGCAGCCGCATCCTTCCACCACCATGTCTTGGTAGTTTTTCAACACCACACGTTCCCCCTGGTCCAGGTAGAGGAGGGCGATGGGGCTAAGGGCTGTCGGCACGCAGCAGGCCCGTGGCACGGCCCCGTTTACGGAGTTGACCAGCGTCTGCACCATGGCATGGCTAGATGAATTCATATGGTCAGCCAGTGGGAAGCGGCACTCTCCAAGGCAAAAGAAAGCATCATAACCGGATGGGGCTACGATCCATTTATTCCAGCCTACGTCTTTGAAGTCCACGTACAGCGGGTGCCGACGGCAGCGAGCACGGGAGAGCCGTTTGAGCTTGGCAGCCCTCCCACCGTTTCGTTTCACTCGCCTTTCAATCGGTCCCACCCGCCAGCCTGCGTCAGAGCCCTGACCCCTATCACCCTTAAACTTGCCCCCGGTCCATCTACCCCTACCTCGCCTGCCAGCAGGGGTCCGGTTTTTGTGGGACACAAAGGGCTCGCTGCGCCCATCATGGCTGTAAGTCACCAGTAAGGGCCTCTGCCTCGCCCAACTGGGCTCATCTTGCCCCGTGTACCTGCGCACCCTCAAATGTCTCTCTTTAGGAAGACTGCTGTTATTATCGGCAATAACATCCAGAATAAAAGATAGGCTCCCTGACCTCTCGGATAGATTGTGAAACACTTCTCCATCCAGGGGAAAGGTTTCCCAGAGTTCTGCACCCTTTCTATCTCTAGTCAGCCGACGTGAATGGAGCAGTGTGGGTTTTGATGCAGGGTCACCATTGGAAAGATAAAGGCTGGCCACGTGAGAACCCCCACTAGGCCCTTCATGCAGGAAACGCAGCTCTGCCGACACCACACTCTCTTCTGACGGAATGGAGGACAGATTGAAGCCGATGTGAATGCTGTCCACTGCTGTTTTCTGCTCTTCTGGAGGACTCAGCACTGTAGAATCTACACAAGAAAAAAGAGAAAGACAAAGTTTTTAAGCTGTAAAATACTTTCTTTCCATCGTGTTCAAGCACTTGATCTCTACGTAATGGCATAATTGTCCAACTAAATAATAATTGCACATCATTTGCTTGGAGCACTTATGAAAATTAGCCATGTTCTTCTTAACTTGTTCCAAGGTGTCTACGCTAATGCCAAGACTCGAGTGAAAAATATCAGACCACTGGTAGCTTTTTCAGTGGGCAACTTTTTATGACTGCCAAGGAAATTGGTGTTCTCGATGACCTAGTGCGATAGTTGCTCATACCTGTGTGGTGAAAGCATCGGACTGTGTTGGCTCCTTGGACATGCTGGGAGGGGTAGTTAAAATCTGGGTCTTCAATGAGATGGTACTGTTGAGTGTGGAATCGATACAGGTCAAGAAGATATTGGGGCACCCGTGCCTCCTCACTGGGGTTGGGGTGTGACTGAAGGCCCAGACGGGTCAGCAGGAGATTCTGAATGGTGTGGGCCAAACTAGGCTCCAGAGGGCTGGCCAGGTTTCCATGAGTCTGACTGGGATCCTCCTGGTGACTTGATGAGGCTTGAGGTAGCAGCAGGATCATCAGAACCAGTAGGCTAGCAGGGAACATGTTCGACCTGCGGAGGAAGAGGTAAAAAGAGGAGCAATTTTGAGACTGCTGAAGACATTTTGAAGAGTACGTTTGTTTTTAATTTCTGTTTTGGACCCCATTGACTTTCATTATTTGGGGAAAAATGTCAGGTTTGGAATGGATCAATGACTATTTTTATTTTTGGGTGAACTATCCCTTCAGTTGATGTTTGACCTGGCTCGAAAATAATAATGGTCAGAAATTTAGTGATATAATAAACCCATTTAGTGTGGTAATTGACCAATTTAGCTTTTGCCCTTTAGCCGTGTGTCTTTGTTTCTCCTTATTTGGCGAGTGATTTAGCGCTAGTAGTTTGGTTGGTTGCACACAGTGGTTAGGAACTATCACTCTGTGTTTTTGTTGTTGATTTACTGGTATTTGTTGTTTTGGAGACGGTAATCGCAGAAACAGTGTCATAAGGGAACTGAAGTAGTTTTACAGAGATTATAGCCTGTGGTGTTTGATTTAGAGGTCTACAATGGGCCTGTTAGACCAATTCATTAAGCCTGTGTCTCTCGAGGTGATTTAACTGACAAATGAGGATAACCCGGGACATCCAGCATTGGTGCACTGTGTTCTTGAAAAGCACATGCTTGTACAAGTGATATAAAAGTGGTGTGGTCATTCTAGGATGGTCAAGAGGCATGCGATCAATCTAGAGTGATTATAACGCTCGATATATGATAAAATCAGATTTAAATTTTGCAGTTTGATTACTTGTCTTTGTTGATGCAGTGCCGCTGCCAGTGTTGTCATTTGTGTGTCTAAAACAGCTGCTTGGAAATAATCACTAGGTTAAAAGTTTACAGATTGTGTCTGCACACTGATGGTAGCGACCAACTTAAAGTAAATCACCTTTCCAAAGACTGGGAGGTTCAGTGGTACAGTGGTTTACTGCTTTTTTTCATATGTTTATCCCAGCCTATACATATTTGCAAATAATTTTGTGAGCTTTTGAAGAGAAAATAAAGCAAGAAAATGACTTATTCATCAAGATATTCTTTGATATCTTGTGCAATACCGATCTCAAAGAGGAAGCAGTTAGAAATTTTACAACTTGCAATTAGAAAGTTTAACATAACATGTATAGCCTGAATTTGGGCTACGTCATTGTCAGACGCTCTGTTACCTGAAAGCAAAGATTAGCACTCAACACTTCTTTTTGACATCTCCTTCCTTTCAGTAAGAGCTTATTGTTACAATATGTCATCCATTAGTGGCAAATTTAGTTCTCAAAGGGAACAATTCTTCCCATCGGTCTCATCTCTAAACCTACTTCAGCCTTCAAAGGGTCCTTTACAAAATATGTACTTTGGTGGAGTTTGTAGGAGGTGTCAGAGGGCTAATATGAGAGCTTTGAAAGAAACACTCTCAAATGAATATTCCAGGTTAAATGCAAGATAAGCTTTGACTGGAATCTAATTACAGTGGAAGTCTATGGGACATCCATTGTATGCTTGGCCTACACTGTAAACACACATTTTGTCTGTTCTTACAAACCGAGGGATGAGTGTAAATGATTTCTGTGGTTTTAAAAGTATCTGTGGCATATATAAAGCTTATCTCATGCTTATCCTAGAATATTCTTTGACAAGGTGCTGGGTGGTCTCACAGGGTCCAGGAACACTTACATCTGAGTCAAACTAAACGTTCTTTTGATGTAGAATCTGCTCAAGTCAGGACTTGCTGAGCAGCGACTCCTTTGGGAGTCTTGGATTACCCTCAACTACAGGTGTTAAACGCACCGGAGAAGAGGATGTATACCGTCCTCTTGCTGTCCTCTGTCCCCTCCCTCTCTCTCACACTCATTCACCAAACTCCAGCCAAATCCTCAGAGGACACACAGGATAAGACAGTCCCCCACGCCCACAGCATCCGGCAGTAAAGTAGATTAAGTGGCTTTTACCCATCCACTCGATTGTTCCGCCCAGTGGGACCTCACAGAGGTGTAGCTTCCAGACGGATCAGCTCTCCTGAATGCCGCCCCCCCACTAAAACTTCATTAGACTCCCTCGCTTCTGTCTTCCCCACAGTCCCTCCCCCCATCGGCTCGTTTTCTTGCTGCATGTGTGTTATGGTTTCTGTTGTGATTGGATTCGACACGTAATAACTTCCCCTACAGGGAGAGTGGTAATCAGATGAAGGGGGCGGAAAGAGGAGTTTATTAGACCCCAGAACAGACGGCAAGGGATGACCCCGGCAGAGGAAAGGTCGGCCAGACTCGTGCCATTACCAGAGCGATGTGACCTGCTGACCTCAGAGTGGAGGGCAGGGTGTCTTTGCATCCACTTATCTCTTTCAGCTTTCTTTCCACATTTTTTCCCCCTATTTTTATTCTTCTTATCAGTTCTCTTCCTGTAAAGCATGACTTCCAGAATTGATATATTGTTACACAGTTCTAGGAAAGGCCAGTTCGCTCTCTCTCTCATGTTTCCCCCCTTCGGATTTACCCAGAAGTCAGCAGTGAAGGGCCATAGGGGTCATGGTGCCTCTGCTTGTTGCTGATTTATCCTCCACCGCTGTCTTCATGTTTCACATTTCACTTCGTACCCCGAACCCTCCGCTCTCCTTTCCTGTTGTTCTTCCTTTCGTTCATTCCCTAGACTGCTTCTCCCCTGCTTGCTTTTCCCCCTGCTATTTTGTCATTTTGTTCTTGAAGGAACACTCTTGTACTTTTTTGGATGCAAAGGGTACCCGTACTTATTTGCCCCCCACCCCAAGTCTTGAGTGCCTAAGGCACGAGAGTAGTCACAAATGGTTGAGCTGTGCCTCTGTTTTTCTGAATTAAAGAGATGAAATCATTAGAATAATATTGCAGGTAGACTGCAGGGTGGTTTTATTGGAGTATATTAGCAGAGACCTGTAATTTATCCCAGCTGGACCGATTAAGAGATAATGATGGTGGCCCAGACCTCAAATTGTGCCCCATAACATTCATTGGAACAGTCCTCTGTGACACTACACAAATACATACACGCATCCCACTGTTAACAGACTCTGGAATTCACTGATACTGCTATAGGAACATACACACACATTCTATGCAGCTTGCCAAAGGTTCAGCTAAGAACAGACTAAAGTGGTCTCCAAGGATGAGTAGAGTAGACCAGACAAGACAAGACATTTCCTCCCAGAATCCTCCCCTAATCCCCACATAACATTCTGTTATCAATTTGACCATTTTGGCGGTCCTGAAACCCTCAGATGGTGTTGTATTATCATCTGGCAAATGCGGAACGATCTATTTTAGTTAACGCCACATTGTAACATCCTAAAAACCTACTTTTTAAAGCTCTAAAATGACACACATGATATCACAACTTCCTTTTTCTGCCAGATTGTGTCTTTTTGATTTATCCATTTAGCAAAGGGCTTGTCTGTTTGTTTGCTATACATTTTATCCCCCAAGCCAAGAGCATATATTCAGCTCTCTGCCAGCCCTGGACAGCAAGCATCTACTCTTCAGCATCTAGTCTTCTCCTCAAGACTTTTGCAGAATACTGACCGGTTTTTGCTGTTTCACATGTTCTGAGGAAGCATCTCCACTATGAATCTGTCACTGGGTTTGGTGAGCAATACATGTGAATTTTTAGCATAGAGCAGACAGTTTGATGAGGAACATGAAGTGAGTGGTTGGTTGACATTTTGAATGAGTTTAATCAGATTTGAGTCACACATTGCAGAAAATCATTTTCTTATTCAGTATTGTACATCTTGTCCTGTATCTAAACTTCCTTAAAATAAGATAAATTGATTGAGAAGTGGAATTGTATAAGATTTGTTTATACTTACTGCAAATAAGCAGTAAGTAGTATTTGTATGATTTGTGCTTAACACAAGAAAAAGTAATATGCAATGTGTAAGAAAATAAACTCATCATTTACTCACCCACAGGTTGTTCCAAACCTGTATGAATTTCCTTTTTTCTGCTGAACATAAAAGAAGATATTTTGAAAAATTTTAGTAACCAAACAATTGATGGGACCCATTGACTTCCATAGTTTTCTTTTTTTTTTTTTTTTTTTCATATTATGGAAGTCAATGGTGCCCATCAACTGTGTTTGGTTACCCATATTCTTCAGAATATCTTCTTTTGTGTTCAGCAGAAGAAAGAAACTCATACAGGTTTGGAACAACTTGCAGGTGAGTAAATGATGACAGCATTTTCATTTTTGGGTGAACTATCCCTTTAATTCAAGATATATTTTATTACATAATTTTGCTTCTGAAAGTCACTTGATCTTGTTTAAACTGGAAAACGAGACAAGCCCTTATTAGAGTCATAGTTTTACCTGTGGCACAGGATATAACGGATGTTGCAAGCATCAAGGTGTTCTGCGGTGGAGGGTAGTACTCACGTCCAGGTGAAGTGGGAGGTGTGCAGAGTCCATGGTTTGTCCTTGAGCTCCAGCGTTACAGACCCTCTCCTCTCATTCGCTCCTGAGGACGGAGTGGATGCCGTCTGCCTCTGCTGGGTTGGCGAATGTATCTGTGAAATAACGTGAGCCTCTCCAGCTTGTCCTCAGGCACTCATCCTGTTGTGAGTGTCGGAGAAGTGCACTCTTTAAAAACATCCACTGACTGACTGGACGCCGCTGTTATACCGGGACTAGGACGCAAAATAGCAGCTGAGCAGATGAGATGGAAGAGAGAGGAAGAATTGGAAGTTTTTGCCGGCTAAATTTCCTCTGTCCCTCTGGCTTTGTAGCTGACTTTCTCCCTTCCTCTCTGAATCTGTCTGTACTTCTCTTTTGCGCTCTCCTCCCCTTTTTCCTCTCTCGCTCTTGCTCTCTCTCTCTCTCTCTTACCAGCTGGTAAACTCAGTTAAACTCTAATTGACTTTCCTGTCCATTCGGATCCTCCCTGATAGTGATGTCACCAATGCCCCCTCCCTCCACCCACCCACCTCTCCAAACGTACAACACACACACACACACACACACACACACAAACAAAGATAAGGTCAGGGCTGCTTTGGATACACAGTACAGGTCAGATTGCCATTTGCAACTTTACATTTGGATCTAAATGTTTCTTTTGCAGGAAACAGGAAAAAACTTGAAAGATAAAGTGGAGCACACAATGGACGGCACAGCCAGTTGATCTGACATTATCTGAGTGAGTGTTTATTCTGGAGGGAGTCATGAAGGTGAAAGAGAACTAATGATGATACAAGATTAATTCACTGTCATTGGTGCAAATGAACAGCCAGAGGGTGCCAGGAAAACACATCTATCACCAGAGAGAGAGAGAGAGAGAAAAAAGGGGCACGAAGATAATGAGTGCAAAAGGAAAGCAAAAAGAAAGAGAGACGAGAGAGGGAGCAAGGTGCGCTCGTCCTTCCGGTGGGGTGGACTGCATTGGTATGCATCTGGCAGGGCAATGAGAAAATGTCTGTAACCTCACAAGCATCGTCTGACAGATTGGATTGCATCTGTTGAATCAGTTGAAACACCCCCTTCTCAACACACACACTCACTCGTACAGAGAAACCGGTTCGTCCATGCAAGGACACTGTCTTCCAGAATTTTCTAAGGTATAAGACTTCAAAATTTTACTTTGGAAGTGAAGTGCAATTCAGTATGCCAGACTAAAAATCAGACATTGAAATTCATTAACACAAATGTGGAGCTTGATACAGATTTTAATTTTAGATAAGACATTTAACAATGGAACTGTTTGTGGTGATTTTGTTTTCAATTTTAGAATTTTGAATTTAGAGTTCTGAACTTCTTCATCTGAAAACCTGAATTCTAAAATTCTCTAATCTCTATATTTAAAGGGAATTTCACCTCTAAAAAGTCAAGGAAATTAGGCACTTTTTTTTGTTAAATGTCATGTCTAAAGTAAAAAAATAATAAAAAAAAAATAACATAACATAAAAATAACTGAAACCTTTTTGTCATTTTTCTAGTTCCATATATAAACTGCACAGACACAACACAACACAAACATTTTAACATGAGAGTCTGAATTGGAAAGTTGACAATTACACCACAAACTACACTCTAAAAAATGATGGGTTAAAAACAACCCAATTTGGGTTGAAAATGGACAAATGCAGCGATTGGGTTAAATGTTTGCCCAACGTGCTGATCAGTTTTATTTAACCCAACTATTGTTTAAAAATGACTATATGTCTGGCTTAAAATGAACCCAAAATAGTTTGGAACTTAAAAATTAGACACATAATTACTAGAAGCAACAATAATAATCAAAAGGTGAACATTTATTAATAAACAATTTAATACATGTTTATTGTTTAAATATTATTAATTAAACTTATTAATAATTCATTAATAGTTCATTTATTAAACATATTAATGTTAATTTCCAACATATTTTGGGTTCATTTTAAGCAAACAATACAGTAATTTTTAAACAATAGTTGAGTTAAATGAAACTACCCAGCAGGTTGGGCAAACATTTAACCTTAATAATGTAATCAGGGTCATATTTTCTTGTATTTTGTGTAGTTGTGTGTAGTTTTCTGGATAATGGCATGTAAAGTTTGATTGGACGCACGACCTAGATATGGGACGAGTTTTCTCCTCCCTTTTAAAAGTTGTTCCTGAATGCATTTTGCTTTGTTTTTGCCCTTTCCAAACAGACATGCGGCCCATTTTTGGTCAATGAGTTTGTTGTTGGAAAGACAACTGTTGGATGAGTGAGGGAGTTTGTCTAGAAATAAAACGGAAGGAAAGAGAGCAAGACTACTGTTGGATGATAAAAATGAGGATCTTCCTGTAGTTTTGCTCTTGGTTGATGTTCAGAGTCACTGTTTGAAACAGAGAGAAATGTCATCGGCCTCACATTTCCTCCTCGGAGTTGGGAGAGTCTTCTGCATTCCGACACGGGTGGGGCATCCTGAATTAATTAATTTATTTATTGGCCGTGGTGTCCCTGTACGGATCTGTGAGAATTCATTCACAAACTATTCTTCTTTGTTGTGGCTTGCTGTTTCTGGCTTGTGGCCGGCGAGAAAATTACATTTAACTGAATGCAACCCTCAAATGTCACTGGAAATATTTCTTCTAAATCCCTTGGGAAGCTCTGCTGTTTGACTGTCACCATCTGCTCGCTCAATAAACTTTATATATTTTTTTATATGTATTTTCAGCTCTAGCATATACTGACACGCTTTTCCCATTTCATTGAATCACTCATCATAGGGAAACCAGATGAGATTTACTGTTAAACTAATGGAAAATTAGAATTTGTCCAGATATGGACAAATTGTCCTCACGAATGTTTCATATTCTTGATGTAGCTCTGTTGCACTTCAATAAGAAACCCTTCTGTTTGTGGTTAGGATGACAACATTTTCAGTCTGGTCTGCCTCAGAGGTCTAACAGCGCTAGTCAATGTCAAAATGTTTGAAATGACCAATCAAATCAAAGAAGGCGGGCTTTACTGTTCACAGATCCTGTGCAACGTTTAGTTTTAACAGTGAAAGATGTAAGAAGTAGCTAAACATTTAATATAACTATTTTACAATAGAAAAACAGTATTATCCAGTAATGCAAACTATTAAATTTTTTTGTTGTTGCTGTTGAATTTTTCCATTTTGAATTGAAAATAGCCTTTATCATTTACATGATTCATGTAATGTATTTCAGTAACGAGACAAAAAACATGAATTAAGCCCTTTTTCGCCATATTAGACAGTGTACAGTTAAGACTGAATGAGTGCATATTTTAAAATAAAAATATTTGCAGATAGATCAAATGCATTACTTTATAATAAATTCTAGTTCTTTGACTATTTTTCAGATTCGTCCTATATAGGTTTTAGTATTGCAGAGCTTTAAGGGTTAGTTCACCCACAAATGAACTTTCTGTCATTAATTACTCACCCTCATCTTCAGAACACAAATTAAGATATTTTTGATAAAATCTGAGAGTTTTTTTTTTTATCCTCTTTATAAAGCAATAAAATTACCAGATTCAATGTCCAGAAATGTAGTAAAAACATCGTTAAAACAGTCGACGTGACTGCAGTGGTTCAACCATAACGTTATGAAGCGACGAGAATACTTTTTGTGCGACATGAGGGTGAATAATTAATGACAGAATTTTCATTTTTGGGTGAACTAACCCTTTAATCTTAATACTGGATGTTTGAAAACAGTAAAAAATTGCAATGAAATGAGCTGGTGCATGCTGGGACTTTCAGTTGGATGGAAGTTAATCTGAGTTGAATACAGGTGAACAACTCTCTCTCTCTCTCCAGTTTTCTTACAAACGTAGAGTGCTTTGCATTCGATGGAAATTCCAAAGTGCATTCTAAGATAAGATTCCTTTCTCTTTAACTCATTGTTTGTTGAAAGACATAGCAAGAAAGAGAAAGAGAGAGAGAGAGAGAGCAAAAACGAAGGAGAGAGAGTGATGAGATTAGGATGGGGGTGTCCCATGCCTCGTTCCCGTACCCGCTTATGAGTGAGACGGTGAGAGACCAGCGGCTTCCTCTGAGTGTTAATCGCTGTTCTGCCAGCATATGCTTGGCAAGCGGTGCTTTGCTGCATTACATGATAAAACACGGCTGGCCATCACAGATATATAAATACACACACACACACACACACACACACACATTGTATTGTCCTGTTATTCCACCTCTTTCTCCTCCACAACACATTCCAATGATATCATCGGTGTAAACGTTTAAGAAAAGGTCGTCACATGGGTAAACATGCACCAGGGTGTGTGTGTAAATGTGAGGCTTTCTGTTCTGTTTTGTTATCATTGCCCATGATTTTGTCAGTGATCAGAAGCTTGAGACAGAGAGAACATAGTGTAGTTGGACAAGAGTTCATGTTTGTGGCCCTTGGGGCTTCACCTTGACCCTTCAGGCCCCGAAATACTCAGGGCAAAGTTCTTTTTCAGGCTTCGCTTAGTAATTACAACTTAATTTTCCACTATAAAACAGCTCTCTAGTGTGTTAAAGGGTTAGTTCACCCAAAAATGAAAATTCTGTCATTAATTATTCAACCTCATGCCGTTCCAAACCTGTAAGACCTTCGTTCATCTTTAGAACACAAATTAAGATATTTTTGAAGAAATCTGAGAGGTATATTACTCGTCCATATAATCAACACTTTCAAGGTTCAGAAAGCTATTAAAGACATCGTTAAAACAGTCGACGTGACTGCAGTGGTTCAACCATAATGTTATGAAGCGACAAGAATACTTTTTGTGCAAAAAAACAAAACAAAAATAATGACTTTATTCAACAATCTCCTCTCTTCCCTGTCAGTCTCCTATGCAGTTGACGTAGTAAACACAGTGCAGCGCTTCCATGTTTACATCAGAACGCTGGCTCTGTATTGGCCAACATGTTCTCCAACCAATACGCCCATATAGGTCGTTTGTCACTTCCCTGAAAATAGAATATCTGCTTCATATTTCGGGTTTCGTGTGGCTCAATTGGTAGAGCATTGCAATATGCAATAATATGCAGTCGTGATCATGCAATCATGGGTTCGATCCCGGGGAACGCATGTGCTCATAAAGTGTATATGCACTATAAATCGCTAAGGGTAGGTTTAGGGTTGTGGAAGGTGTAGTCGTTAAAAAAAAAAAAAAAAAAAGATTTTTGCTAAATGGAAATAGGACAAATGGTGGGTAAGGGACCGTGTAAAAAGTCCACACATTGCATTTAAATGAACACGCATTTTGATTGGTAACAACGGTCATACGTCATTTCATGATGACAGCCGTAATATAACACTGTCATTATTTTTACGCCAGCTAGAGGGCGCATGACTTTAAAACGTAAATATACACTATCAATCAAAAGTTTGGAATCGGTAAGATTTTTAATGTTTTTAAAAGAAGTTTCGTCTGCTCACCAAGGCTGCATTTATTTAATTAAAAATACAGTAAAAACAGTAATATTGTGAAATATTATTACAATTTAAAATAACTGTTTTCTGTTTGAATATATTTTATAAAGTAATTTATTCCTGTGATCAAAGCTGAATTTTCAGCATCATTACTCCAGTCTTCAGTGTCACATGATCCTTCAGAAATCATTCTAATATGATGATCTGCTGCTCAAGAAACATTTATTGTGTACAATTGTACAAAATATTTGTGTACAATATTTTTTCAGCATTCTTTGATGAATAGAAAGTTCAAAAGAACAGCATTTATTTGAAATATAATCTTTTGTAACATTATAAATGTCTTTACTGTCACTTTTGATCGATTTAATGCATCCTTGCTGAATAAAAGTATTAATTTCTTTAATTTCTTTTCAAAAAAATAAAAATAAAAATTCTTACTGACCCCAAACTTTTGAACGGTAGTGTATAATGTTACAAAAGCTTTGTATTTCAGATAAATGCTGTTCTTTTGAACTTTCTATTCATCAAGGAATCCTGAAAAAAAAGTACACAACTGTTTTCAACATTGATAATAATCATAAATGTTTCTTGAGCAGCAAATCATCATATTAGAATGATTTCTGAAGGATCATGTGACACTGAAGACTGGAGTAATGATGCTGAAAATTCAGCTTTGATCACAGGAATAAATTACTTTATAAAATATATTCAAACAGAAAACAGTTATTTTGAATTGTAATAAAATTTCACAATATTACTGTTTTTACTGTATTTTTAATTAAATAAATGTAGCCTTGGTGAGCAGATGAAACTTCTTTTAAAAACATTAAAAATCTTACCGATTCCAAACTGCACATTGGAAACAAATGCCATTATAAAATGGCTTTGGCAAGTAAATAAAACTAAAATAAATCACCATTAACATCACCAGCAACTGATCCTTTTCTCTTGTACAGCAACCAAAACAAAAATAACAAAATCATGTTTATTTTATTTTTATTTATTTTATTTACCTGTGTTTTCTTTTCAACTGTATGATGTTGCTAGTATATATAATCAATTTTCTAATAATTTTTAAGTATTAATGACAAAAACAAAAAAACACGCCTTGTTAATACGCCTCACTATTCCTCCGTAATCACGTTCATCAGAGCTGAAACAGGGTTAAAAACACAAACACTCACACCGTAATCTCATATGCTTATCTCAACAGCTCTACTAAAGTGATCAACATTCTCACCACTCAGGTAATATGCAAATAAATCTGCTCATTTCATCATGTAGCTTTGCTAAGAAAACGGTTAAACTACTGTTAAACTGTCTCACTGTTTATCATCCTGATAAGAACTCCAGTCAGGTGTCTTTTCTTGTAAGTACGTGTCATTAAAGCGATATGAGCTGTCAATCTAACACTCAACATGACGATATAATCTGACTGTGCGCTCGGGCTGATACGCAGCCGTTTAGTCTAATCTTGTTGATTGTTCAACCTCCACTTGACGTTCTTCAGTGTTTGTACGCGTGGCACACGGCTGCAATAGTCTCAGCTGTCAGTTTGTGCTCCCAAACGATAATCCTGCAATTATCTCTAATCTAGTCGTCTGTTTATCGCCGGTAAAGGCAGGAGGTGCGTAAAGCATCGGCCAGCCCCAGGGGTGAGGAGGGTCGGAAAACGAGACGGAGGGGTTTTCAGAAGAAGAGGAAGATTAGAACTAACAGGAAGTGCGCTCTCCTCTGCTCATGTAAACGTGTCTGGGTGACTGGACGGCTGAAATAAATAAATCGGCCTTGTGGGAGATGTTCGTAGCAGTGGTGGAATTTTTCCTCCAAAATAGAAAAAGCACCGTGACACACGCATATGCACACAAACCCCGGAGAATCCAAACAGGAACACCTGTGATTCCCTCCACCACATCCATGATCCGTCTCCATGCCGACCATCCATATTGTGTGTAAACAGTTTACAGTAGACAACATGAGTGAAGGAGTGAAGGAGCGTGTGCGAAAAGGAAGAGAAAGAGCAAAGTAGTGCTTTGGGATGAACAACAGTGTGTAGGAGAGAAGGTCTGACACAATTAACTTGTCAGAGGAAACCTAACGTTATTCTACAAACAAAGTTTTTTTTTTTTTAAATCTCTAAATCTATCTATCTATCTATCAATCTCCATCAGTCCATCCATCCATTGGTCTGTCCATACATTTATCCATCTATTCACTCATCCATCCGTCCATCTATCTATCTGTCTATGTCCTTCCGTCCGTCCATCCATCAGTCTATCCATCCATCAGTCCATCCATCCATTGGTCTGTCCATCGGTCTATCCATCCATCAGTCCATCCATCCATCCATCCATCTATGTATCTGTCCGTCCATCTATCTATCTATCTATCTATCTATGTCCTTCCGTCCGTCCATCCATTGGTCTATCCATCTGTCCATCCATCCATCCATCCATCTACGTCCATCCATCCATCCATGTATCCGTCCGTCCATCTATCTATGTCCATCCGTCCATCCATCCATCAGTCTATCCATCCATTGGTCTGTCCATCGGTCTATCCATCCATCAGTCCATCCATCCATCCATCCATCCATCCATCCATCCATCTATGTATCCGTCCGTCCATCTATCTATCTATCTATCTATCTATGTCCTTCCGTCCGTCCATCCATTGGTCTATCCATCTGTCCATCCATCCATCTACGTCCATCCATCCATCCATGTATCCGTCCGTCCATCTATCTATGTCCATCCGTCCATCCATCCATCGGTCTATCCATCCATCAGTCCATCCATCCATTGGTCTGTCCATCGGTCTATCCATCCATCCATCCGTCTGTCTATCTATCTATCTATATATCTATCGGTCTGTCCATCCGCCTGGCCGTGTGAGTTGGACGATGACATCACTGTTTTCCCCAGAGCTCCTTTATAGATTAATTGAACTCATTCCATATTTGACAATCTTTACAGTTATTGAACTGAACTGAATCAACAATGAACTGATTTCAACTGAATACTGACTGTTTACTGTTTAGAGCTGCTTTACAGCAGAATTGAATTCTGTTTGCACCATTGATCATTATTTACCTGTTTATCACTGTAAAGAATCCGTATTGTGTAAGACTCTATATAAATTATGGTGGCGTGACTTTACTATTAATAATAATCAGAATGAACAAATCTTCTACCAAGTAATAGTTAATTAGCCTGTTCACATCTGTAGGCATTTTATGCTGGCAAATGCATTAATATTCTTTAGAATAATGGCCCTCATTTATCAAACGATCATACACCAGAGAACTGTGCGTACGCTCGTTTCCACGCAAAATTTGGCATTTATCAATATGAGCGTGAGCGGTGGCTACGCTCAAATCTCACGTCAGGTCTCAGCTCGTGTACGCTCGTTTCTGAGTCAGCGGGAGCTTGCGTGCAGCATCTGGTGGAGAACTGTTATGAGAACATTTAGATTATTTTCCTGACCGAAGATCACTCACTAACCGATCATTAACCATTAAATGACACTATTAAAATGTCAAATTAAAATTAAATTAGAATAGATGTGTGTCTTAAAATACCACAAATGTTTTTTTTTTTTCTTTCCAGGGATTTCGCTTTGTATGCCCAAATGGCTTCATCAACAGAACATTAGGATTCACACATCATACACCTGCAACGCAGAGAAAAACAGAATAATATAGCCTACAAGGAATAAAAAAAAAGGACTGCATGAAATATATTTCACTAAAATAATTAACATATTAACAAAACAAAAGAGAAAAACTGTGCATCAAGTAGGGCTGGTACAGTCTACGTTCGCGTTGTATTCGTTTTCTTTATTTTATTAAAATATATATCTTTATTTTATTAAATCCAATTGATTGCGCGGGCGCCTCACTCACACACGCAGACCCTACATATCAGTTCTAGTGCTGCAAACTTTACATTTTAGCCATTTATCAGCAAACTAAAATGCAGACAAAGTTAACACTCCTCAGTTTAAATGGTCCGCTATCCATCTGTACCAGTCGGCACACACAACGCCCAACCAAACACATTTTTGCCCATGTGAAGGATGATGTTTTACCTGCATATTGAAACAAGAGTGAAATAGAAAGCCTTGTTTACATAAGGAACAGTAGTTCAGCAACCAATAAACATCGCGAATATGGAAATGTTTGGATTCTTCCCGAATGAGAGAGGTAGGCTATGTGAGCCCAGTTCAGTTTTGCTTTAAATAATTTCATTTCTGCTTTATAATGAATGCCACTATAGGCTAATTTGTGTTTCAATTTATAATATATAGCTACTTATTTTTCATTTTTGTTCTGTTCTGAATAAAATAAATTTAAAGGATTTTCTGTGGAGTGAGGTACTAAAATAGCCAAATTTATATATATTAATAATGTTTGTAAGTATTTAGTTTTATTTACCGGTATTTTTATTTAAATTAATGTTATTGTTTGCAATTACGAGGTTGAGGGGTGTTTTTAGAGTAAGATCAATTTCTTTTTCATGCAATTACTTCCTCTTCATGGCCGGGTTACGTTTCTCTGTGTCGTAAACTATAGGGCGAGGCATCTAAAATTTGGGGCGTGATATTTAAATGAAGACAGTTTTCAGCCACCACATTTATCAACACCCGTTGGCCGCATACGAAAGTTTAATGAATCACACCCGAGCATTGTCGTAAGCTAATTTTTACATTCGGATGTACACTGGTTTCTTTCTACGTTCGTTTGATAAATGAGGGCCTATGTGTGAACGAGTGTGTTGTTATGACCTGTGCTACAGAGTGTGGCTCATCCAATCAGAATTTAGAGCTGTACTAATTATAATGTAAATAACACAACAGTGTGCAACAGTATCTCGCTCTCTTGTTGTTACTAAGCAGTAACTGTTGTATGTTATGGATAACTCTATAGAGACTCTTGCTGAAAAGTGCAAATCATCAGTCTCTCTTTCGTCCTCATGGGTGGCCTCTGGATTTAATGCACATGGCCAAAATGTGCCATTTGATATCAGATAGATATAGATTGCTCTCTAAACACATGGAAACTAAGCACAGTTTGGCCTTTGGACATACTTTCCAAAAGAAGGCTGCATATATATCTTGTATAAGAAGTAAGAAATACTAAAAATCAACTGGCGATTGAACTTTTCTTGGAAACTGTGTCCTTGTTCATGCGCAGGCATGCCAGAGAGCTGATGGAATATGAAACGCTGCAGCGTTCCAGACTCAGACCGCCAATCCTGAATCCCATTGAAAGGTTGTCAGTCTAATCCAATATCACTGGGATCAGGCGGCTCGTGAAAATGTCCTTCAGACCATCTCAAGACGAGAAGATGATGTTTCATCTTCACAGATGGGGGGGATAAAACACGAACAACTGAGATAAAAATGACAAAAGGCAGATCAAGAGAAATGACAGAGAGAGAGAGGGAGAAAAAACAGCAGGTCGTAATTCATAGTGGAGCAGGACAGACGGTTCCACATTGCTGGATGTGTTATTTATGTCTGCTGCGGAGGCAAGGCCGTGATCCCGGCCAGATGTGGATGGGTTACAGGGGAAACGGTCCTGCAGGTGCTCAGATGCACATTCACGCCACCTGCGCTCTGCCGACCTCCACGCATCCACAGGTCATTTACAGGGCCTCCGAAAGGTCAAGATGAGAGCCTGTACCATGCAGTACACAGAGACCACAGTCATAAAACAGGTGCCTGTATGTGTTAAAGGCTAGTTCTTAGTTTTTAAAGCATTTTAGCAAGTTTTCTTTCAACAGATTAGAGTTTAGTCTTTTGCTTGCATCACAGCTGCATCTGCTGCACAACAGAACAAACTCATTATCTGTCAGAAGACAAAGGGACTTGCGTAAGTTCATTATTTTGCATTCCATTCAACTTGGAAGGGGTCTTGCATCACTCAGCGGTTTATTTTGTGATAATGACCGGCTGACCATATTATCACCATATTATTATTTTATCACTTGTAGATCTAATATAGACTAATAAAAATAGTCCATTACAACACAAAAAAGTCAATCCATCAACAAGATAAACACTGCAACAATATTACATTTTTTCTTAAAGTCCCCCCTGTGGTGAAAATCAAGTTTTTAATGCTGTTTATTTGTCTATGTGGTTTAATATGCTTTAAGACATGTGCAAATGCATCAGTCAACACCATTGCTGAGAATTTTCTCCTTAAAACTGCAGTAAACCAAAGTCAGTCTCAAACCCGCGGTTTGAAATCTCTGGTGTTTGTGACGTCACAAACTACCTTGTAACCAATCACGTCAACGTGCCGGCGGACTTTAGCATATCATTAACTATGAAGCAGGAGCGTCTCAAGAGAAGGTTATCCCCGTATATTTTTCTGTTGATATGAAAAATTGGGTAGATTTAGCAATATAGCGGGTGTATGATGTATATTACGATGTTATGATGAACTAGATACCTTTCTCCACTGATCTTGTTAAAGCATTTGTAAGGATACTGATTTTCAGAAGACAGCTGTCTGACTCATGAACGGGAACATGGTTTGTGTAACATTAGCAACACATTATTAGCTGTTTGATAATCTAGTCAAGCAAAAGGCTAATCAAATTAATTACCGTTATGTGTTCGGCTTTGTAAAAAGCGATGCCATTGTGCAGGGTTTACCTCAGTAAGTTGACCGAGTGGATCTCTGAGCTCGTGCGAGTGAGTGGAGGCGGAGCTAATTAGCATATTTATAGTTCCACGTATATTAAATGAAGCAAGGGTGGAGAGTTACAATCAAGAGTTTTTAAAATATAGATTTTTTTATCAGTAGCTAAAAGTTTACTGGGAAAAGTCAATACTAGTACACAGAAAAACAATATGCACACTATACAGTACACAGAAAACATTCCGTTTCATAGATGTTTATGGAATATACATGCATGTCTGAAAGATTTTGATAATTAAATAGACAATTTTGCATGCGATGAAAGAATGTTGTAAAAGTTGTCAAGAGTTTGACCGTTTCAACGAGAATCGTTATTGTGCAAATGGTTGTACTAACTCTTTTGCACACATGCCAAAACACATGCAACTCGCTTAAATTAATAAAAAATTCAATAATTCAAGAATTGAGTCAAAGTGATTGAAAAACTGTAATTTATGAATTCTGTTGTCAATCCCAAACAGTGAGAAAGCAGCATGCATATTTGTATTACTGATATATTACTGATAAATGCCCTTTTAATTATTGGCACATTATTTTTCCATGTTGGGAATTTTTTTTTTTTTTTTTTTTTTTTGTAAATCTTGTGACAAAATGTTTAAATAAAACCTTGGAAGATTAATAACATTAATTACAGTTATTATTTATTGGTAGGTTAACTAAGGTTATACTTGTAAGGCACTAATTGACTAATCAGAAAATAATAAAAAAAAATATGGTCACACTATTAGGTGTCATTATAGAAATGAACTAAAGCTGTATATACATGCAGGTATTTTTAAAAATATAAGTACAATGTAAAAACATGTATGTACACACAATAATTAAATGATCAATTTAAATGTTAGTACAACGTAGTTAAAGACACCTAATATAAAGTAGGGCCCCCAAAAAAATCTATAGATTAATCGAAAAAAAAAAAAAAATCAATAGATTAATTTTTTTTAAAAAAATCGATAGATTAATCAGTCATCAAAATAATCATTTGTTACAGTCCTAAATACAAGAAAATCTTTATTTATTCATGTATTTATTTGTGGCGGGACAGCTCCAGAACACTAAACAGACAGGCTTTCTCAAGCCAAAATCAAAGTTTGTTTACAAACTGTAGCTTCTAGTTTATAAATTATTATTAGTCTGTAATTTGAGTAAATTTTTTCTATAGATTAGTTTGCTAGCAAATTTAGTTTCAATCTAACACCTTTTTTGTTACTTGAAACGTTAACTGAAATAAAATATAAACATCACAAAAACGCAACAAAATTACTAAAAAATTTAAAATGAAAACGGAAAATACAATAATTCTCAGTTTATTATCTCTCGATGATACTAAAATAACATGGAGATTCCTAAACTTCTATTGATCTATCATATAAATACCCACTATAAACTCAATCCTGTCCTCAGGGGCCATTTTTACTGCAGTCGCAAGATGGCAACAATTTGCTCTCCTAACTTGGTAAGTATGAAAAGAAAGCTGATTGATATGGGAGAGAAGAAATTAACACTGATATGTTGCCATGGACAATATCCAAATATATAGCTTAGTGTTTATTATATCCAAATATTTAATGGCTCCATGCCACGACTGACCAAACAGACTCAAGTATTCCTGAGAACACAGGATTTAAATGGAAAAGATACAGTGTTTCTTATTCATCAACCACCCACAATCCGGTATAAGGTGCTGAAATAGCAATTCTCTGGAATTTATTGGAATTATACTGTTACCTAATTTGCAAAATTAGGTGCTAAAATAAACACAGACAGCATAATAAATGTGCAAATCATTCCTCTCTCCAAGTCTAGAGTCTCGTTTGACTGGATGAACATGAGTGTACGTGTGTATGTGTATCTGTATATGTCTTCTGTTCCTTATCTAGACCGGGTGTTTATTCAGATTCAGACTCACTGATAGGATCAGTAAATACGCTGGCTGAGAGAGACGTGTCCTGGGACCCTGCCAGCCCATCCCTCTACCTCTCCATCTATTCCCTTTCCTCTCTGCCCCTTTATTTTGTCTTCTTCCCATCTCCCCCTTAATCATCCATCCCACCCGGATCCCCTCCAGAGCGCAGACAGATCCAGTTCCTAATCATGAATCCTGCCGTTCTTCCTCTTCTCCCCACCCGAGAGTGATTTGACAGCACAGAACAGACAATGTCAGGTCGGCCCTACTTAATTTGGGCAAGAGACGGAAGCGGCGATGTCCCACGGTGACTCTACTGCGAGCCGGCCCGATGATGACTCACCCGCTTTGGCTGATGAAGGTTGGTGACCCCAATTTGCGAGAGGGAGGAGAGATGGGCGGTCACGTCTACGTCAGCGGCGCGACTAACGGGTGGATGTCCTTGTCCTGACTGACGTAAATCAAGCACTGGAGAAAACCATGTCAGGGGAAGAGAAAAGACGGTAGAAGGAGAGAGAAGGAACAGTGTGTGTTGTTTGAGTCGAATTATTACAAGCTATACGAGATCTACTGTAAAAGCTTAGAATCAATTTGAAATTAGAATCATTTTTGTGAACATTATCCAAAGTAACATTCCAGTATCATCATAGGATACCTGAAATATTGGAAACCATTTCAATTCTCATTTTCCTTGTTTAGATACACTGGTACTAGCTGTGATTTCTCCCTCTCTCTTCTCTCTGACAGAGAGTATTTTAATGAAATAGTCTGTTACGCTGGGTGTTTCAGAGTGAAGTGCGTCATTGTGTTCATTTTCACCCGAGACGCTCATGATCCATGTTTTCAGCATCTCAGAGTGTCTCGCTTCACAGTAAATGTAGTAAAACTTAGTAATCATGAAATCAAAATGGACAATTCTTATTTTTCTTATTTTATGGGATATTGGAGTATTTATTATAAATGTTTTATCCATGCACATCATTATTGTTTTAAATCCATGTGCCCTTCGTAATCTTTAAAGTCCCCATGAAATCAAAATTGAAGTTTTTTGGCTTTTAGTGTGAGCACATTACCCGTTATCTGCTGTATTAGCTAGTGTGCTCCAAAACAATGACAAAATTCTCATTTAGAAGGTATAAGCATTCAAAACTTATAGTCTCACACTTCCGCCAATATGGATCAATGATTTTGATGACATCATGCTGCACTTCAGCTTCTCATCAGATCTTCTGTCCAATCAAATGCTCTCTAGAATTTGAAGCATCCCGCTAGGGCTGAAACGATTAGTCGACATTATTGACAATAAAAAATTGTCGACAAATATTTTTGTTGTCGAATAGTCTTTTGATCTCATACGACCTATTTGAAGGGCCTGCAATAACGCGGTTTGACCAGTGGGGCGCTGTAGCGCAATACTGTAATGCAGCCCTCCCGGATCCAATCCAATAGAAGAAGACAGCGCTTTGTTTGGAGTGCATAGTGCAAACGAAGTCGAACCCGTAAAATGTGGAAGATTAACATAGCATAAACACAACAAACATAACGTTTAGCATAACTACAAAAAAACGCTGTCATGCAGGGCCACCAACTCTTATTCAAACTCACTGTTCGCCACACATCCATTTCTCACGCAGTGAAAGATACATAGCAGAGCAAAGAGGACACAGACAACGCGCCGACAGATCAGGTTACTTTTCATATAAAACTAAGTCTCAGCTTTTAAATTCTGTCAATCTTACTACGGGATTCAAACAATGCATGTGGTTTTGGCGGTCTTTAACGTGGCGTGACAGATCGCTGTAGCGCCTCTGGTCAAGCGGCACGTGAACCTATTATCTCTTTCTCTCTGCTATTACAGCATGAAATAAACATGAATGAACATCAAAATGTATGTTGAAAGATACAGTACAACTTACTGAAATGAATCCATCTCTAATGTAATCACTTAATCAGAGTTTTAACCGCAGAAAGAAGTCAATAAAACAGCTTGCACACAAATGTCACAAAATGTAACATTTACCTCAGGAAAGCCATTCAGTGACCATAAACTCGATAGTTAGTGTGTATATATATATATATATATATAAAATCTATTTTTATTTTTCAAAAAAATGCACAATATTACATATTTATATTTTTACTGTTATTAAAAAGTTATTATTACAATTCACAGACTTAAAAACACAGTACCAGTCATTGTAACAGTTGGACTATTGATGACTTCTGAGTAGAAAAGAAAACCTGAAGGAGAATGGTCTATTCAGTTGGCTTGAAAATCATTAAAAATACACTTTCAGAAGCTGAAGTGATTTCCTTGTTTTATTTACTAGTTAAAGTACAGTATACTCAATATTTTAACTAATTGCTAAAGTGGAATAATCGAACAAAGCCTACTGATTAACCAGTGTAATAATCGATGATTTGTCGATTAATCGTTCTAATAATCGTTAGATTAATCGATTATCAAAATAATCATTTGTTGCAGCCCTACGTCCCGCCCCTACATTATAAATAGACGCTGAATCTGCGGCTGAAAATGATCACTTATTCACACATTTACTATTTTCTACATGGTGAATGGCACATAGTGCACTATATAGGGGATAGGGAACGATTCAGACAGTGTAAATATGCTGTCCATTGGGGAGAATGAAGTCTGGTTTCACGTTATGCGAACTGCTGCAGCGTGTGCACAGTCTGCTCCGTGATTTAAACGAAACGCTATTAGCTATTTAAAAAAAGGGGAGGAGCTGTCCGATATGTCCCATCCTGTCTTCCTGTTTCAGTGGAAATTACATCAACACATTGAATAATGCCGTGCCTTTCAAGGCACTTCAGTGGGTCTTTAAAGGGGACCTATTATGCAAAATTCACTTTTACATGATGTTTGAACACTGATGCACAACCAGCCAATAATGGTAAAAATCAACCCACTCCTTTATTTATGATCACCATTTTGGTATGGGAAACACATTCATACTAACTATGAATTTTGCCTCAATAAACTCTTAATTTACTGCTTATTAATAGCTAGTTAAGCTTGTTGTTGTAGCGTTTAGGTTTAGGTACTGGGTAGGATTAAGGGATGTAGAATAAGGTCATGCAGAATAAGGCATTAATATGTGCTTTATAAGTATTAATAAACAGCCAATATGCAAGCTAATAAGCAACTAGTTAAAAGTAAAAATTGTTCCCCAAACTAAAGTGTTACCGTCTGCGCCACATAAACATTACAAATGTTCTGTTTTTGGATGTACCAATGAACATAGGAGTCTCCATAGACTCCCGGCATCTGAGCCACTTAGGACACAGTGGATGAGTTTCATTTATTAAGGAAATGTGCCGAAGAAATTAGGTAAAGTCTTATTAGTTTGTGCAAATCATTTTACACAATGCTGGATCTGCACAAACGTTGATTCTGAAAGATTGGTCGATAACAACATCCTACTATAGTTCCCACATGAGCACTGTAACAACAATATATAGATGATCATGACGGCACATGCTAATCGGTAATTTGAATAAAGTTAACTCCACAGCAACTACATAAATTTATCCACTAACCATTCAGAAACGTCCAGTTTCATTCTAAAAGTTGTAACTTCTTCCTGAGTCTCTCCATCAGTGTCGACTCCGGTTTGAACAATGTAAGGCTGAACACCGTTACTGACAATCCTCATTTTGGCTGCGTGAGATTCTCCAGCTTTGTTGCTGAAGTACAAGCTGATAAAGCTCCGCCCTCTTCTAGAAAGTGGGAGGGGAGCAGCAGCTCATTTGCATTTAAAGGGACACACACACAGCGTGTTTTTGCTCACACCCAAATAGGGGCAAATTTGACAAGCTACAATAAATGATCTGTGGGGAATTTTGAGCTGAAACTTCAGACACATTCAGAGATGTAATTTATATTACATCTTGTAAAAAGGGGCATAATTTGATCTCCAGTCAAAATATCTTTCCCTCCCTCTTGCAGCATCTCTTCTCTGATGATGAGGGCGGGGCAACCTGTCACTCACATGAGATCCACCAATAGCAAACCACAACCATCCAATCAACTCCCCATAGACAAAATCAAGCCCCGCCCTACATCTGTTCTTATTCCAGAAGTCGTTTCACTTGGATATGTCATGAACATTATCAAAAATTTCTGTTTTTCAAGGTAATATATCTAGGTTTGAAATGACAGTATGGTGACAATGCTAACACATTCATACGGAGAGTTACAGTGTTCAGTAGAAGAAAGATAAGAATGTGTAAAACATAAACCCATGCATAGAAATACTCACTGGAGTAAAATGTGTGATCAAGAGCCTCAGTCTCACACTCTGTGATCACATCTGCCACTTCTTCCACCCAGTCAAGACAATTGTGGTCATGAGACAGAAAAAAAAAAAAGGATGAATGTAGAAGAGAGAGAGAGAGAGGGGAGGATGAGAGCAATGTAACAGGTTAGAGGACATGGGGATGGGATGATGGGAATCCGTTGATTGTTTTTTTTTTTTTTTTTAATGAATGTAAAAGTATGCAGAGAAACTGTCAGCAAAATCTGTGCCAGAAAAAAGGAGTCCTATAACATTTTTATTTCATATTTGGCACAGGACCACTTGTTCATTTACAGTTGTTATTTATTACACTCCTCTCTTGTCATTCAAACTCTATAGTACTTTCTTTCTTCCACAGAACAACATGAGGGTGTCAATGACAGATTTTTATTTTATTTTTTTATTTTTTTGCATCAACTATGAAGTATATTCCTTTAATCATTAAAATCTGTTCTCTCTGCAAACATACATTACTTTGAAATATATGATTGACCTTAGAAACAACTAGACCAGTTTACATAAAGAAAACACACACACACACACACACACACACACTGTTCCTTTGTGTAGCCTGTCCACAACATTCCTTAAGTGATTCAATGTAACTGCTTGAATAAATTGAGGGAGATTAATAACGTGTTTTGACAGAAAGCCCTTAAACTGCCTCTCACCAGAGAAGAATGCCGTTCAGCATCAAAATGAAAATAACTCTGGCATGGCAGGGTCCCAGTTTTAGGACTTGGACCAACAACAAATGTACTGGCTTCCAACAGGAAACCACTCAATAGATATTGCTTGTCTACTTCCTGTTTTTGTCTAATTAGAGAATTATTATAGCAAGTTCTTAACAGCTTTCATTGTCTGCCTGTCAGGCCTAATGCTTTCAGCATGAAACTCCCTAAAACCTGTTCAGTGAGGTCACTGAAGACAAATACTGATGCTTTTGCCTGAACTTTGATGAATCAGTCTCTATGCAGTTCATACCAGACGTTTGTATCAGTGCTGATACTATTCTTTTGGGAAAATGATTGGAAACAAGATGAACAGTGCAAAGCACAGGTCATATCCAACAGGACCACTTGTGAATCCCACTTCATGACCTAGAGTGATTGTGCAGTATTCATTATTTCAGATAGTATTATTAGTTTTTATTAATATTTTGAATTAGTTTCTATTTTTTTTTCCGTTTTATTTTCCTTTTTTTTTTTTTAGCAATTTTAGTTTTTAGTTATATTATTATTTTTTAAATATGTCTATATAGTTTTTATTAATTTTATAAAATATTTTGCATTAATTTAACTAATTTTAGTTTTTAGTTTTATTATTTTTTAAATATGTCTATATAGTTATTTTTATATTTTCCATTTTAGTAATTTTAGTTTTATTATTTTTTTAAATATGTCTATAGTTTTTATTAATTTTCTATATTTTCTATTCATTTTTACTAATTTTAGTTTTATTTTCTTTTTAAAAGTCTATAGTTTGTATTATTTTAAAATTAATTTTACTCAGTTTTTATTTTGTATTTTTCAAATATCTATATAATTTTTATTATTTTTTACATTTTCCATTAATTTTATCAATTTTTTTAGTTTTTAGTTTTTTTATTATTTTTTTAAATATATCTATATAGTTTTTATTATGGTTTAAATTATCTGTTCATTTTTAGTAATTTTGTTTTTATTTTTTATTTTTTTAAATATGTCTATATAGTTTTCATTAATTTTATAAAATGTTTTGCATTAATTTAACTAATTTTAGTTTTTAGTTTTATTATTTTTTAAATATGTCTATGTAGTTATTTTTTATATTTTCCATTAATTTTAGTCATTTTAGTTTTATTTTTTAAAAATATGTCTACAGTTTTTATTAATTTTCTATATTTTCTATTCATTTTTTACTCATTTTAGTTTTTTTTTAAGTCTATAGTTTTTATTATTTTTAAAAAATATTTTCCATTAATTTTACTCATTTTAGTTTTTATTTTGTATTATTTTTTAAATGTATATATAGTTTTTATTATTTTTTTTACATTTTTCATTAATTTTAGTAATTTTAGTTTTTAATTTTATTATTATTTTTTAAATATGTCTATATAGTTTTTATTATTTTTTATATTTTCTTTTAATTTTACTAATTTTAGTTTTTTAATTTAATTTAATTTTTTAAATGTCCATATAGTTTTTATTATGTTATATCTTCCATTAATTTGAGTAATTTTAGTTTTATTATTTCTATTTATGTCTATATAGTTTTTTTTTTTAAATATTTCCCATAAATTTTAGCAATTTTAGTATTTATTATTATTATTATTATTTTAAATATGTCTATATAGTTTTTATTAATTTTTACGTCCGTTTCAGTTATTTCAGTACATCAACTTAAACTAAATGAGAACGAGTAATGCCGCCTGGCCAACTCTTAGCCACATCTTAGCCACGTCTGTTTCGTCGCACCACTTACTGAACCCAGAACATCTCAGTTTTTGAGGACTGAAGAGATACTGTCCTCAGAAAACGACTCCATAGCCGGTTATCATGTTCCCATCGGATAATGCGTGGGAGAATGGTCAAGTGAGCTTCCCATAAAAGAGAATTTAATGTCATCTAAAGCAGCGCGGTCTCTCATTAGCACAATCTTCCGGTGTTTAATCCCTGAGGGGTGTGGGGAGAGACCCTCCACTTTGATTCAGATAAAAGCAGCTATCTCTCATCTCTTTATAATTAGGATCTCCCCTTGTGTCCAGTCCTTCCTGGCTAGACAGAGGCCGTGTGTCCCACCCAATCTCCACCTGTTTGCCCAGCCAACTGTGGCACAAGCAGCAGCATGTGAAATGAAAACTTCTTTCAGTGGAATTTGCTAAGAGGAGCATCACTATCGCAACTGTTCAGATTTAGGTGTTAGTAGAGCTTAGAACAATCTTCCAATTAATACAATTTAGTATATGTGTGTGTAATCTGTGTGTGACTCTATCTACATTTTTTAAAAACTCCAAAAAAACATACATACAATTCAAAGCAGTTTTCAGCTGAAATGAACACTAGTAGGACTCCTAGCAAGCAACCGTTTAAAAGCCGTCTAATAGCCGTAGTTTAATAGAACGAACACCCTGTAATCACAACGATGGAATATCATACATCTCGCAAGTTATTTTGGTAAAACTGACATGTAACCAAATTCAAGGTTATTTTGGCTAGAAGTGGGTTACTCATAACCGGACTGTATCGGGTCTATAGTTAACAGACACTGTGAAATGACGGCTATTGCTTGCTGGGACTAAAACACCAACAACTTTTATTAATTTTCACACAAATTATGATTACAGGGACAGATTATTGATTGATAAGCGTTGGTTCTTGCACAACACTACACTCTAAAAAATGCTGGGTTAAAAACAACCCAAGTTGGGTTGAAAATGGACAAACCCAGCGACTGGGTTGAATGTTTTCCCAACATGATGGGCAGTTTTATTTAACTCAACTATTGTTTAAAAATGACTATATGGCTGGATTAAAATTAACCCCAAATAGGTTGGAAATTAAAAATAAAGCACATAATTACTAGAGGCAACAATAATAATCAAAATATGAACATTTATTGAACAACCTATTTTGGGTTCATTTTAAACAAGCAATACAGTCATTTTTAAACAATAGTTGAGTTAAATAAAACTGCTCAACACATTGGGCAAACATTTAACCCAACCGCTGAGTTAAAACAACCCAAATCACTGGGTTTGTCCATATTTAACCCAACATGGGTTATTTTTAACCCAGCATTGTTTAGAGTGTATGTTATGACCTCAAAACACTTTTAACATACAGTGCATGATTTGTAAACTAATACATGTTGAAGTTTTGTCACATAACCTGCTCTATATAGCTTTTTTTACGTAGTAAACTTGCTTAGTCGCTCATCTGGTACAGTATTGCACTTGTGATACGGAGCGCTTGGGTACGAGTCAAGATAAAAGAGCTCAAAAACTTATAGAAGCAGCTAAAATGGAATGGTTGCGTATGTGTTTTTGTTAGCTCTATCGCTCAGGTTTAGGATCAGGTTCAGTGTAGGTGGATGTTGCCTTCAACGGAGTGTCTATTTACACTAAGTGCAAATAGCGCCCCTTGTTGGCAAACGCTATTTACACTAGCTCCGCCCATCCAATGCCTGATTGGGCTAATCAAGTTTGAGAAAAGATGCATGGAATTCAATGGCGCAGCAATAAGGCTCGTGGTCGTGGATTTTAATGCGATCAGCTTGGGTTCGAATCTGCCTTTTGCTGAGCTCACATTTATTTTCAATAAAAATTAAAATAATGTTCTAAAAGTGTAAATACACAGTGAACGAGTGTTTAATAATAAGTGTTTATTGGGTAGGCTTAGGGGAAGGTGTAGGGAGGGTTTTTATTCTTCCAATAAGTCAGCATCTATTTATTATTTTTATAAATATAATCATTTACACTCTATGATATTATTGCATCCTGTTAATGTACAAAAACACTGAGTTGCAAATAGTATCTGCCAATATAAAGTATAGATAGTATCTAATTACTATTTACTCTTATTGCAAAGAACTGATACTTTTACATGGTGTAAATAGAATCTATCGCTATTTTCACCTAGTGTAAATAGCATACTGCTAAGAAAATGCTGATATTGACACTTAGTGTAAATAGAATATGTTGCTATTTTCACTTAGTGTAAACAGTATAGCATCTACAGCTATTTGCACTTCAAATGCATGCATTAACCTTGTAGTGCCACTCACTGGACATTTCATTTGCAAAGTGCTGCAATACGTACAACAACCAACATAATAAAACTTTGCCAGATTCACGTTCATCTGTTTCAGATAAATCTGAACAGACTTTTAGTGCCACTCACTGGACATTTCACTTTAAAAGTGATGTGAAACGTGAATTAAACTAGTCAGAATGTCTGTTTAGGAGAGTTTTCACAGAGCCAAAAATGCCCATAAACATCTGATTGTGTTTTAAAGTGTTTATGATACTTGCAGCACTTGGACTTTCTGGCATGTCCTTGACCTTCGTCTCTCTTTCTTCTGGCTTCTAGAGTCCGAGTCGGTGCACAGGCTGCATTAACTCCTGCGGAGTCACAATCACTGGAGCAGCTCCAAAATTCTTTGAAAGCAAGTTAAACAAACCTCAGGACGGCCGGGTCGAGGGTGACTCAGACTGACTCTGGCCTTCACAATGGGCACATAGCAGTAAACATCCCAAAGAGATGGAGCCAACATCTCTGCCTGAAACTAAACATTACTGGCAGACTGAGCTCCAAACTATATATATATATATATATATACCATAAAATGCATTTGTACAGTTCATGTGAACTCATGACTGCACTCCTTCAGCTCTTTATCTGCAGCTGCCTGTGAATCACAGTGATGTTCAGGTGAAATAATCTCAGAGGAAACGGTGGATTCTATTTGAACACAAAAATAGATGGATCGCTAACAATGGCAGGTGATAACAGAAGGTCACAGGATGATGGAGTAAACCGATGGCAGATTTCACATCGATCATCTGATACCACTGAAAATGTCCATGCTGCAGAAAACACCGAGCTGTTATGTGCACATATGTGTCCTGAACGATTTTGGCCGTTCATTCAGCTGGTTGATTTTAAAGGGATGGTTCAGAGAGGGGCCGCAGGGTCTGTGATGTATTTTTGTAAGTTATCACAGACATGTTCCTGCGCCTGGCAGGAAGAGAGAGAGTGCCGCAAACAGGACGGACTGGAATGTGCTTCCTGCTGGCCAATGGCGCTGGACAGGGCAGACTTCTTGTACCATCGCTGACACACACACACACACACACACGGATGTTTTTTCAGTGTACGTAAGGAGGCTGCAGGATAAAAAACATGATCTTTTCATCTAAAAACTTGAAAGTTTTTAAGCTTTTTAACAATAAAAAAATATAGTATTAAAAATAATTCTGAATTTAAAACAGTCTAGCATACTACTCTTACTATTTCTGACATAGACACTAAGAGTACTATACTAGTATGTGGCTCCGAATATGGCTTTTCCAGCTGATGAACCTTACAAACATTGACAGCCAATTGGAATCTGTAAGATTTTTAATGTTTTTAAAAGAAGTTTCGTCTGCTCACCAAGGCTGCATTTATTTAATTAAAAATACAGTAAAAACAGTAATATTGTGAAATATTATTACAATTTAAAATAACTGTGTTCTATTTGAAAATATTTTATAAAGTAATTTATTCCTATGATCAAAGCTGAATTTTCAGCATCATTACTCCAGTCTTCAGTGTCACATGATCCTTCAGAAATCATTCTAATATGATGATCTGCTGCTCAAGAAACATTTATTGTGTACAATTGTACAAAATATTTGTGTACAATATTTCTTTTTCAGGATTCTTTGATGAATAGAAAGTTCAAAAGAACAGCATTTATTTGAAATATAATCTTTTGTAACATTATAAATGTCTTTACTGTCACTTTTGATCGATTTAATGCATCCTTGCTGAATAAAAGTATTAATTTCTTTAATTTCTTTTCAAAAAAATAAAAATAAAAATTCTTACTGACCCCAAACTTTTGAACGGTAGTGTATAATGTTACAAAAGCTTTGTATTTCAGATAAATGCTGTTCTTTTGAACTTTCTATTCATCAAGGAATCCTGAAAAAAAAAGTACACAACTGTTTTCAACATTGATAATAATCATAAATGTTTCTTGAGCATCAAATCATCATATTAGGATGATTTCTGAAGGATCATGTGACACTGAAGACTGGAGTAATGATGCTGAAAATTCAGCTTTGATCACAGGAATAAATTACTTTATAAAATATATTCAAACAGAAAACAGTTATTTTAAATTGTAATAATATTTCACAATATTACTGTTTTTACTGTATTTTTAATTAAATAAATGCAGCCTTGGTGAGCAGATGAAACATTATTACAATTTAAAATAATGGTTTTCTATTTTAATATACTTTAAAATATAAGATTTATATTTTGATTTCTAAATGCTGTTCTTTTTAACTCTTTATTCATCAGTTAATCCTGAAAAAAAGTATCACAGGTTATAAAAAAAAAAATAAAAAAAAAATTAAGCAGCACAACTGTTTCCAACACTGATAATAAATCATCATATTAGAATGATTTCTGAAGGATCATGTGACACTGAAGACTGGAGTAATGATGCTGACAATTCAGATTTGCAAAACAGAAATAAATTATATTTTACAATATATTCAAGTAGAAAACCATTATTTTAAATTGTAATATTTCACAACATTAGTTTTTTTTTAATAATATAATAATATTATATTACATTTATAATATAATTAATATTATATTACATGTTATAAAAATATAAAATGTAAATTTATAAAAATGATTTGTTTAAAATAATACACACTTATAATGGGTCTTTCTTTTTACAATTTTTATTATTACTATTATTCTTTATATTTTAAGGGGTCCCTTACAAGTGGATCATCATATTTGGAAGTTTGTGGCATCAAAGTTTCAAAACTTCTGCTATGACAGAATCTCTGAGGTCGCTTGAACAGTTCAAAATCACTCACTGGATTGTGTTGATGCCTCACATAGACGCTAATACAGTCCAATCAGGAAGCATTGCAAAAGTACTTCTACAAGTGAAAAACAATCAATTCAATCCACTTTATTTCATTGCATTAGTCCTTCACTTGTACCTTGACTGATTCAATGAAACATTTAAAGTAAATGAGGGGGATAAAGATGATTAAATGTGAGCAATGAACATCTTACGTAAGCGGCCGCAGACCTGCATCTCAAAACATGATTACCCGTGGCTACTAGGTGAGTAAAATGACTAGATTTGAAATATGAAATTAACATTGCATGTCCTTGTAAAGCTTCCTGATTAAATTATGGGGAGCTCTGACAACAAAACAGGATCTGTCTATCTCTCCGTTGTGTTTCAGGGCAGTAGGGATGAGTCATCAAGCCCAGACGCTCTGCCAGGGTAACGTGAACAACAATGGCACAGTCATTGAACAATGTCTAATGATATTCTAATAAAACTGGCTTTGGTAAACAACCTCATACCTTTTAAGAAGATTGAATGTCATTGATTCTCCTCGTTCCATTAGAAGACAAACTCCTGTGCCCTTAAAAGAACTTTTTTGGACACAAATAAATGACTAATATGTTGGATGGCTGGGTTTGAGTGTATGTGTTTCACGCTACAGTGAGTAGCAGAGACTTTCTGAGAGTTATCAATGAAAACTAACTCAATATATGTGTTTTAGTGCAGGTGGACACTTAAATTCAGGTTAAATCCTGCAAGATGAGGGATCATGAACACTGTCTGAAGCTTTTAAAGACTCTATCTATCTATCTTAGATGCCTTTGGCCAAAGCCAGCTGAGATAAAATATGATGTTATTCACATATTGCTCCAGAATAGTCAGTCACATGACGTTTATGGTGCAAATTTGTAATGTTGTGATTCATTTCGGGGCAGTTTTGAATAATAACTACTCTATAAAAACATGAAGGCGTTAAATATGAAGTTCTGAACATTGCAAACGTTTATTACATGAAAAACAACGAGAAAGTTCCTTGAACCCATCAAACTTCAGTCATCATTACACAATGACAATACTTCCGCCGCCATCTTGTGGTGAAGATCAGCATCGCGTGCCACAATAAACTCTCACTCACAGCTCGAATGAGCATGAAATCACATCCTGGCTTCTCAGAAGAGCTTCTTTCTGAACGCCGAGCGGAGTCTCCAAATCAGACACCTGGAAATTCAGGACGTCTATATCTGAGGCCCCGAACCTGGCGCGAACGCGCACTTTCTCGTGCATGTTGAACTCCACTTGTTTGTCTGTCATCGATAAAAGTGTCCGCAGAAATCTCTCGCGCAGATCTGACCGCAGCCGCTGCTCCTCTTCGTCAACGCTTCCTGATGAAGATGAGGTGGCGCAGGAGAGTGTTGTGGGACACAGAGCGATGAAGCGCGGAGAGTTCGGGTCGAATCCTCGGCTGTTCGGGTCCGGACCTCGGGGCAGCCGGAGAACACTCACTGGAGTTTTCATACTGTTCAGTTCAGATGCCTGTTTAAAGAAGACACACATCACGAACTCACATGTGGTAATGGTGACTTTACTTCAAAGATATAAAGTGACATCTGCTGCTGCGACTGCTGTTTACGTACCTCATTCAAAATGAGCGCAGCATCTGAATGTCTGACCGGAAGAGCGGTTTTTATTTTCAAAATAAAAGTCATCAAGCAAGAAAATCAAAATGGACCATTCTTATTTTTTTTTTTTTGTGGAACATTGCAGTATTTATTATAAATTATTTATGCGTACACGAAATTATTTTATTCGTAAATTTTTTTTTTTTTGTAAACAATAAGAATATACTTTATGCTGTGGACTTTAGACTATATTTTTTAACAAATATAGTCTAATTTAAATAAAATTCAATTTATATTATAGGCAACAATGATACCACATGAATACATGTACACTCGTGCCTATAAATAAATAAAGTTTTACTTCAAAAAGAAGGAAAAAACGGTATCAAAAGCAACACTCCAAGTCTCTTAAAGGGTTAGTTCACCCAAAAATGAAAATAATGTCATTTATTACTCACCCTCATGTCGTTCCACACCCCGTAAGACCTTCGTTAATCTTCGGAACACAAATTAAGATATTTTTTGTTGAAATCCGATGGCTCAGTGAGGCCTGCATAGCCAGCAATGACATTTCCTCTCTCAAGATCCATAAATGTACTAAAAAAATATTTAAATCAGTTAATCTGAGTACAGTTCTTCAGTATTAATATCATAAAGCGATGAGAATCTTTTTTGTGCACCAAAAAACCAAAATAACGACTTATATAGTGATGGCCGATTTCAAAACACTGCTTCATTAAGCTTCGCATCGTTATGAATCTTTTGTGTCGAATCATGATTCGGATCGCGTGTCAAACCGCCAAACTGCTGAAATCACGTGAATTTGGTGCTCCGAAACGTTGATTCAACACACTGATTCATATGCTCAGAAGCTTCCTGAAGCAGTGTTTTGAAATCGGCCATCACTATATAAATCGTTATTTTATTTTGTTTTTTGGTGCACAAAAATATTCTCGTCGCTTTACAATATTAATATTGAACCACTGTACTCACATGAACTGATTTAAATATGTTTTTAGTACATTAATGGATCTTGAGAGAGGAAATGTCATTGCTGGCTATGCAGGCCTCACTGAGCCATCGGATTTCAACAAAAATATCTTAATTTGCGTTCCGAAGATTAACGAAGGTCTTACGGGTGTGGAACGGCATGAGGGTGAGTAATAAATGACATTATTTTCATTTTTGGGTGAACTAACCCTTTAATGCTGCGTTCCAGGCAACCCGTAACCCGTGTTTTTCCTAACTTCTACCCTTGAAAACGCACTGGAACGGCAGTCAAACCCGTGACTTCCCACCCGTGAACTAGATCGATGTACTCCCAGTTCCGCGCTCTGACGTCACATAGCCCACGAAACAACAACGTAAAATAAAAGGTATAACAGCTTCTCTTGCCTTATGCGCCATTTTTCCTCCTCCGTTTCCCTCAAATAAGCAAGGAGTAAGCAACTTGGCGATAGAAATAATTGTAAATGAGCATAAAAGCACCGTATGGTCCGCCATGCTGGTTTGTTTACACTCGGGCAGTTTGCCGTGACTTGCCTGGAACGCTACAAAGTCGTGAGTCGTGGTTTGAAGTCGTGACTTACGGGCTCAAAAACCTGCCTGGACCGCAGCATAAGTCTTTGATCTTGCCTCATAAATACAAGGTTCCCTTGTCACCATGAAATCAAAATTGACCATTTTTTTCAAGAAATATTGCAGTATTCATTATAAATGATTTATCCGTGCACATTATTTTTATTATAATTAATAATTCATGTTAATGAATGGTAATCTTGAATCAGAATATCTTTCCTCTCCATCTTGCAGCATCTCTTCTCTGATGATGAGGGCGGGGCAACCTGTCACTCACATGAGATCCACCAATAGCAAACCACAACCATCCAATCAATTCCCCATGGACAAAATCAAGCCCCGCCCTACATTTGTTCTTGTTCCAGAAGCCGTTTCACTCGGATATACCGCACAATATAGGGGGAAAAAGATTATGCAACCTCCATTTCATGCCGACTTGTTCAAATTATATATAAATTGCTTGTTATTATCAAAGTTCGGCAACATTCAGAATTTAGAGATTGGCTACATAAAGTTGGAATCTGAATTTGATTGAGGCTTTGTCAAGTCAGTCTTGTCAAACTTTCTTTTCTAGTTAAAAAAAAAAAGCATTTCTTGCAGTTAAACGACTTTCTGTGAATATTGTTCAATTTTATTCTACTTTTTAAACTTCAAATTCCTGTTTGCCACAAATTCAGGATTTGAATAGCTTTCTTTCTGGGCAAGTGTAGACAAAAATACAAAGAGTTAAAGCCTTCTACCGAATGGAGAGTGAGTAAAACCTAAATAGTTTTTCTTTGTTTCTTAAATATTGTGTTAATAATTTATAATAAAAGTTAATTACTAATTAGGCTATTATAATTATTAAATAACCATAATTTATTTTTATTCTTTTAAAAATCCACCCAATCCAAACACATATCTTCCATTTATTTGTTAATGCAATAAAATTATTATGTAATAGGGTCCTGTGTATAGATATAAATGAATGCAAGTGCATATTAATGTAGGAACTGGAGCGTGCGACAGTGTCCTACAGTTGACTCATTTCTAAACTCTACAGATTTTATATGTAGGTTTGACCCCACCCGTTTCCCATCCGGAGGAAACCCAACAAACCATAAAGACAAAGTGTGAAGAGAAACCGTTTCTCATTTAGTTTCAGTGTTCTGCAATCTCTCTAAAGTAACCTACTGGCTGGACTGACAATAGTAAATTTAAGTCAAATCTACACCCATTTCTTTCTTTACTTCCTCTTTTTGTATACTGTCTTCCTATTTTTTTTTTTTTTTTTTTACTAACATCATTAGTTTGTTAAAACGCCTACAAGTTATGTTAACATGTGCATAATGACGCATGACTTCCTCAAACATCTCATGCTGATCTTCTGCACCAGTGGCCTCAGAGGACCTGCTCTCTCTTTTCATCATAAAACAACTGTAAGTACTGATCTCCTCACTGTCTAACATTTTTTTACATGTTAATTGTCTTTTAAATATGATATAATGACAATAATAACTTGCAGTTTACTTTATAACAATCACAAATGTACAGCTATTCAGGCATAAAAAGTGAAAGTGATCCAGGGAAAAGTGGAACCGATATTAACATTAAACAAATGACACTGTGCATGTCATGCAGTTTTTTACCCTATTGTATGAAAGTTACTTTTGTGTATACTGGATGAGATATAGTGTACAGTATTGTTTGTTTATGTGTCTGTTGTAGTTTATATCCTTGAAAGGATGGAGAAGAATGGAGGAAAACCGCGTCAGCAGCATTATGGGTAAGTCTCATTTTCGTGTTGCGATCTCTATAATAGATAAAGGCAGAAGTTAACAATTATGTAAGAGAAAAAGATTTTAGATTGTGATAGCAGAACCACAAGAAGATACTGACATTACGACAGCAAAAAGGAAAAGATTTTCATCTTTTCCCCCAAATGAAATCAGCATTTATTCTCATTTGCATGAATCAAAGTCAAATGGACTGCATTTCTCTTATGGAACTGATGCTTAATAAAACGATTTTGTGCTGTGAGACACAGTTATCACTCAGGATATTGCACAACATAACAGTGCATACAGACATGGGACACTTTTAACAGTAATGCTGTGTCAATGTGGGACATATTATAACACCAATACAACAATATAAGCATTACTGTAAAGCTTTAGACAATGTGCAGCGGGTCAAAGGTCTAGAGTTCTGTGGGATGAAACAGACATTTCAGATTGTAAAATTCAAAGTGTGTGTGTGTGTGTGTGTGTATATATATATATATATATGACAGAGGAGTTGTGATAGATTTTATTTCTTTTTGTCAAACTCATAAAAATATATTCTATTGTATTAAATACAGTATGTAAATATTGTATATGTCAGGATGTTATCCAAATATCTAAATGGATATCATTAAGTAACTATAGTCATATTTATTTTATAATATATACAGTATCTCACAGAAGTGAGTACACCCCTCACATTTTTGTAAATATTTTATTATAACTTTTCATGTGACAACACTGAAGAAATGACACTTTGCTACAATGTAAAGTAGTGAGTGTACAGCTTGTATAACAGTGTAAATTTGCTGTTCCCTCAAAATAACTCAACACACAGCCATTAATGTCTAAACCGCTGGCCACAAAAGTGAGTACACCCCTAAGTGAAAATGTCCAAATTGGGCCCAATTAGCCATTTTCTCTCCCCGGTGTCATGTGACTCGTTAGTGTTACAAGGTCTCAGGTGTGAATGGGGAGCAGGTGTGTTAAATTTGGTGTTATCGCTCTCACTCTCTCATACTGGTCACTGGAAGTTCAACATGGCACCTCATGGCAAAGAACTCCCTGAGGACCTGAAAAAAAGAATTGTTGCTCTACATAAAGATGACGTAGGCTATAAAAAGTGTGTGTTTGTGTCTCTCTCTCTCTCATAGCTACATGGTGAGTAGATAAGCCTCATCATTTTGAGGTAAATGTGTTGAAAATCTGTGTAACTTTTAAGGAATGTCACCAACAAACACCTTTTTTTTCTGCAATTAAGCACACTTTTTGGGGTATTATAACCATGTGCTGATTATCTTCTTTAAACTTGGCTCAAAAGTATCTAAAATTGTCACTACCGAAACAGTCATGACTGAAACATGTGGTGAAGTTTTGGTTGTGACATCATTGTTTAGGTAGTAAAAAAAGGGAACACATAATCCTTTATTTGGGGGAAATAAACATTTTAGTACAGTTATGCAAATCATTAGTATTCTAGTGTGTTTTAATGTAGTCATGTGCAGTCGCGACCGAAACATGGGATGTTTTGTCAGAAATAAAGTATACTGAATTATCAACTAAGATGTTATTATAGTGTTTGGTTCAATGTATATTCAAACTAATGAATCCTTCACTTTGAAATCAGTATGATAAACTTTATGCCTTTGACAAAGCAAGATTGGATTCAAAATACAACAAATCTCAAAAATAGCAAAAAAAGTAGTGACAAATTTGGGGAGAGGAAAAATATTCCAAAACTTTTTAGAATTAACTGCACAATTACTAGAAATGTGTACCTTGGATATTATACAATTTGCATACATACAAAATTTGTGGAAACATTTTGACACATTTTTCAAGTTGTTTCCAATTCTGACTTTGAACCAATTCTGTAGAATGGCCCATATGTATATAAAGGATATATATATTCTGAAGGATATATATATATTCTGATGCTCCATGAGTATATATGGTGTATGTGATGTAAAAGAAAACGTGATTCCTCAGACCAGGCCACCTTCTTTCATTGCTCCATGGTCCAGTTCTGATGCTCACGTGTCCACTGTTGGCTCTTTCAGCGGTGGACAGGGGTCAGCATGGGCACCCTGACTGGTCTGCGGCTATGCAGCTCCATACACAACAAACTGTGATGCACTGTGTATTCTGACACCTTTCTATCAGAACCACCATTAACTTCTTGAGCAATTTGAGCTACAGTAGCTCGTCTGTTGGATCGGACCACACGGGCAAGCCATCAGTGAGCCTTGGCGGCCCATGACCCTGTTGCCGGTTCACCACTGTTCCTTCCTTGGACCACTTTTGATAGATACTGACCACTGCAGACCGGGAACACCCCACAAGAGCTGCAGGTTTGGAGATGCTCTGACCCAGTCGTCTAGCCATCACAATTTGGCTCTTGTCAAACTCGCTAAAATCCTTACGCTTGCCCATTTTTCCTGCTTCTAACACATCAACTTTGAGGACAAAATGTTCACTTGCTGCCTAATACAGTATATCCACCCACTAACAGGTGCCGTGATGAAGAGATAATCAGTGTTATTCACTTCATCTGCCAGTGCTCATAATGTTATGCCTGATCGGTGTGTGTATATATATATATACACTACATATATACACTACCAGTCAAAAGTTTGGGCATGATAAGATTTTTGATGTTTTTAAAAGAAGTTTCGTCTGCTCACCAAGGCTGCATTTATTTAATTAAAAATACAGTAAAAACAGTAATATTGTGAAATATTATTACAATTTAAAATAACTGTGTTCTATTTGAAAATATTTTATAAAGTAATTTATTCCTGTGATCAAAGCTGAATTTTCAGCATCATTACTCCAGTCTTCAGTGTCACATGATCCTTCAGAAATCATTCTAATATGATGATCTGCTGCTCAAGAAACATTTATGATTATTATCAATGTTGAAAACAATTGTGTACTTTTTTTTTTCAGGATTCTTTGAATAGAAAGTTCAAAAGAACAGCATTTATCTGAAATACAAAGCTTTTGTAACATTATACACTACCGTTCAAAAGTTTGGGGTCAGTAAGAATTTTTGTTTTAATTTTTTTGAAAAGAAATTAAAGAAATTAATACTTTTATTCAGCAAGGATGCATTAAATTGATCAAAAGTGACAGTAAAGACATTTATAATGTTACAAAAGATTATATTTCAAATAAATGCTGTTCTTTTGAACTTTCCATTCATCAAAGAATCTTGAAAAAAAAATATTGTACACAAATATTTTGTACAATTGTACACAATAAATGTTTCTTGAGCATCAAATCATCATATTAGAATGATTTCTGAAGGATCATGTGACACTGAAGACTGGAGTAATGATGCTGAAAATTCAGCTTTGATCACAGGAATAAATTACTTTATAAAATATATTCAAACAGAAAACAGTTATTTTAAATTGTAATAATATTTCACAATATTACTGTTTTTACTGTATTTTTAATTAAATAAATGCAGTCTTGGTGAGCAGACGAAACTTCTTTTAAAAACATTAAAAATCTGACCGATTCCAAACTTTTGACCGTGTGTGTGTGTGTGTATGTATGTATATATATATATATATATATATATATATATATATATATGTGTGTGTGTGTTTCAGTCCAAGTTTTTAGAATTATTTATTTGAAGTGTATTAATTAACCGTAAAACATGTCTAGTAATTACAATTATGCTTCATTTCTTTGCAGGCTGGTTTCGTCAGCATTTTGGAAAACAAAGGAATGAGTTGGACCAAAGCAAACCATGTACATGTTCTCAGAAGTGTTCATCTGGAAACTCCAACTCCACATCCAGCTGCTCCGTGTGCTCCTCTTCTTCTCCCTCTCCCTCAAAATCGTCCTCATCAGCAAAGCCGTCAGCCTCAGAACAGCCTCTGCCTTCTGTGCTCTTCTCATCCTTCCGCTCAGCTCACAGATATGACGTGTGTCTGTGTCACAGTGAGAAGGACATTGATCTAGCACAGAGTTTGGCCTCTTTCCTTGAAGAGCCCTCTAAAGGTCTACGCTGTTATCTGCAGGAACGGGACTGTCCACTAGGGGGCGCCGTGTCCACTGAGCTCCTGCAGGCCGTGCGCGACAGCCACTGCTGGGTGCTGCTCATCACTCCAGACTTCCTGAAGGATGAATGGTGCTTATACCAGATGCACCAGACCCTGTCTGAAGGGCCCATGTCACAGAGGATCATCCCTGCTGTAATAAACATGCCCAGATCGGAGCTCCCGCTAGAACTGCGCTTTGTCTTTACTGTGGATTTGAATACGAACAAAGAGTTTGGCTACACTCAAGTGTACAACACGGTGCTTCATTGTGAGTAGAATATTTTGTATGTTTAATGGAATAAAAATAATAGTTTTCACAATTAACAGATTTATGCTGATTGGAATAATGCGGTTTAAATTATTATTATTTAAATAAAATCAAATAGTTGCAAATAGTTAATAATATGCCATGTTTTTTTTTTTTTTTTTGAGTGCAGAAATATTATGTTTTATTTATGTATGACTGGCAAATATGCAAATATCCAAATATGCAAATATCCAAAATCGCATACTCTCTTGAGTACTTATTTTGAATAAGTAATTACTTCACAAACGTTAAAAAGTATGCTCTAGTATACTATGAATGTGTGTAGAATGAATGTAATCTGGATGTACTGCATTCGCCATGTCATTATCATGTGACCTACCATCGCGTCAGTTGCGTCGCTTCACTGCCATTCACAAATCCTCTCCATCGAATGCACACTTCAGAAAGTCACCGGAAGTAGTAGGTCATCCGGGTACTTTTTTGCCTACTCTTTCATGAGTGCTGTGCATTTGGACATACTTTATTTGTCACATACTGTTTTTCACCTACGTTATAGTAGGGAAGTATGCAATTTCGGATGCAGTCTGTATCAATATTTTTGGAGTGTGGGTGATTCATCTCCGTTGCACTCTTGTTCAAGGCATTTAAAGGCATAGTTCACCTAAAAATTAAATTCTGTCATCATTCACTCCATCGCATGTTATCTGAAACCTTTATGACATCTTTCCACAACAGAATAGAAATCTCTTAATAAATCAAATGGTTGTCACCTCCTGGTGACTTTTTGCATAAAATGAAAGTGAACAGTGACACTCAGGTGAGGTTGTGGTGATCCTGAATACACTTTATTGCTTTGCAAAATGGTCCAAACATAATCAAAGCTCTAGACAAGATGAGAATACATGAATAATTAAATACAAATGGCTATAAACCAGTAGCACAAAACAACCTTACAGAAGAAGAACGTTATAGCTATCAGTTATATAACGTTATATAAGTCATATCAACCATAAATAGTGAACTAGAATGACAAGACAGGACAATGAGGCATGAGGAAATATGAGCAACATTCAAAATAAAAGACACCAAAACATGAAACCAAATATTAAATAACTTACAGATGATAGCTTTGAGGAACAGACTGAAATCTAAAACATTGTGCTGAAAATCAAATTCAGAAATGGTGACACTTTTAACAAAAAAAGTGTGCTTAATTGTGTACTTGTAGTGCATTTCATATCTTAAAAGTATATTAAAACTGTACTTGAAGATATTAATGAAATAAAATGCCACTTAAGTGCACTTAAAGAGAAACACTTCATGATTGTTTCTTAACACACTTTTAAGTGCACTTCATAATAATGTCAAAATTAAAAGTTTTACTTTAAAATATATTTTAAATCATTATGTTTTAATAATCTTTTGTCATGCTTTAAAGAAGCTCAATTATTTTGATACTGTTACTATTTAAATCTAGCAGGTTTGGTGTCTTGTGTTTTAAATCTAATGACGCTGGTAGTGACGATTCTCTCTGACCAATCAGTGATCTGCAGTGTTTACGCGTTACATTTAGTATCGGTAAGGCACGCTTGGAACTTCCACCAAGATGGTACTATTTAAGCGTGCTGTACCATGCAGTGGAAAAGCGCCATAAATTAACTATGTCCTTTGGTTGAGTGATTCTGCATTTGTTGTGGAGGAGGACAGTTCCATTCATCATCCGGCTCCCTCCTGAACACATGTGGCTGCTCCAGTTCAAGCCAAACCAGCGTCCAAGTCCTCCACGGACCAGACTGTCATGACCACCAAGCCAGAGTCCGCTCAGGCCCATGAGCCCGCTCCAGAGTCCGCTCCAGCCCCAGAGCTCAGCCCAGCGTCCGCTCCAAGGTCCGCTCCCATCTTAGAATGTTCAAAATCCGCTCCATCCCAAGCACTCACAGAGTCTGTTCCACTCCAAAAACAACCAGAGTCCACTCCAGTCCAAACTCATTCAAAATTCACTCCAGTCCAAGAGTTTGCTTCAGAGCCCCTTCCATCCCAAGCACTCACAGAGTACGCTCCAGGCCAAAGACGTACTGAATCCACTCCAGTCCGGGCAATCTCAGAATCCACTCCAGTATCCAAGTTCTGCCAGAGTTTGCTCCAGTATCCTCTCCAGTAAACACCCCAGTGCTGCAAAATCCAATGGCTCCTCTGCTGCCAATGCTGCACTATCTGTGATGGTTGTTGCCTTCTGTTGCGTGTGGGCCGCGTATACCCCTGCAGCTCCTCCTTTGTCTTGGCCACGGAGGCTCTTCCTTAGTGTTATAAACTCCCGTGTCCCTAGCTCCTTCGTCTCAGCCACAGAGGCCGTTCCTTGCACCCTCATCATGGCCATGGGGACTGCTCCTGAACTATCTACTGCATCTTCTCCATATCACCAGGTGATATGGAGCTGTCGGCATCCTGTACTGCCGACAGCTCCCTGGCTTCCTGTTTTGCCAGCACCTCCCTGGCTTCCTCTGCTACTAGCACCGCCCTGTAGACTTCCTAATCCTTTGCCAGCCCCTCGTCAGCCTGCAAGGCGTCTGCCTTCCCTCCCCTATGGACTTATTATAGCGCAAGGACGGGAGGGGGGTGTACTGTCATGTTTAGAGTTTGTTTTACTTGTTTCTATCCTCTTCATGCCACTGTTCGGTTCTAATTTGTTAACCAGCCCTGTTCTCATGGTTTCATGCCTGTTTGTTTCCTTGGCAACTCAATGATTGATTCATTCAGTTCAGGTGTTGCTTGTTTAGTTCATCTAGTTTGGTTGCTCTATTTATGCCCTCAGTTTCTCCCTAGTCTTTGTCTGGTATTGAATGTATTTGTTTAATAGTAGCATAGCAGTATTTCTCCTGCGATCTCCTTTATGTTGGTGGATGTAATAAAGTACCTTGGTTTTGCATCTTCTTCGTTGAGCGCCTATCTCTACGCTACAACCGTGACAGTTGCAGCAGCTCATTGGTTCCTAGTACAAACCACAATGTGTCTTAATATTCTGGATGCAGTGTTCCAGTCATAATATACAAAGTATATTAATAGATATGATGCGAACCTGTTCTGTGAAACATAAAAGGAATGGTGATACTGTCAAGTTCCAAACAGGACAAAAAAGTACCATGAATGTAATCCATAGTAGTAATTCATAGTAATGCAACTCGTGCAATTTTCTTACAATAATTTGTTAACTAAAAGTTTTACCTTTTCTCCAAAGGTGTTTACACTTTCAACCGTGCCACAAAAGATTTTGCACAATTTGTTTTCCTCCTGTTTCTGTTCTCTTATACAGTATAGTGAAAAAAGTGCTTTGCTGTGCCCAGAAAGTTCTCCCATCAGAGATAAAGCCTTATTTCTGTAAACCAGACGGGAATGTTTATATTTCAAACTTTCCCACATTGCTTTTGGTAGATGTTTTGTTATGTCTGGAAACAGAATATAGATTCTCAACAACATGTTTCTTTTTTACAGATCTGAAGGACATGTGTAAGAAGGAAAAGCCCAGCAATGCATCTCAGTCAGACAGCTGAGAAGAGACTCAATCAACATTCATTGTATTGACCACAATGGCAATATTCTTCACTTCCAAGAAGTGGCATCCAGACAAGCCAAGTTGTACCGTATCTCCTCCTCTTGTTTTCCATAGCATGGTTGTTACCCAAGAAGAATGTATTAAGACATTTCTATTGTGTTAAAAATATCTTGTGAAATGAGCCCTAGATGGCAATATAAAGTCACAATACATGCACTCAAGCATGATGAGACATATGTTTTCCCTTTCTGATTTTAGGTCAAAGTCAGATTAGAGAAAGTGCTTATGTAATATACCCTACAAAAAATTATTTTAAAATGATTCTTTCATTCAAATACACCCACCCACGCATACACACATGTGCACAGAAGGAAATTCAAACAGCTCCAGATATAACTTACATGAATTGCATTATGTCATCAGTATTAAGAGTGTTTTGTATGCAGTATTTTATATGCGGATATTATCTCAACCACAGAGAGCACAATGATTGCATTTGCTGATTGCAATTTGTGCCTTGAAGATGTTTCACAGGCATTTCAATGGTTTCAGAAGGGTTTTAAGCCTTATTTGGACATGCCATGTAAACCAACAGGACACCTCAAAGAACTGCAAATCTATGATTAAATGTTCTTGGCAAATAGCATGTCACATGCCGTAATCCCCACTGGCAAATATGGCTTCAAGCGTTCAACACAGTTTCAATAAAGCTCACATTACATTGGTTGAAAAATCCACAAACACTTTATTTTCTATCCTATTTGGATCATTGTAAAATACTATACACTTTCCTTTGTCATGCAGTAGGTGGCCTGCAGGTTCACAGCTGAAATCAGAGAAGCAGAAGTGTAAGTATGCGCATGATTGCAAAACCTTGCATTAGAGGATCTACTACTTACTTGGAAAGAGCTTGTGTGTTGGGGAATTAAGATTATGTTGCATTTACAATTGTGCCCACTCTGATACAATGCTCTTTTTTTGTGTGTATGTGTATATATATATATATATATATAAACTATCCCTTTAAGACCTTTGCTGGCATCCATGATAGTCGGTGAGAGAGAGAGAGATCAATTCATGGACTTTTATCTTTGGGCCTTTTAGCAAGGCCCCCTGGAGACTGTAATAAGAATATTATAAGTTGATTAACAATTTCTGCAACCCAAGATGATTGGATATTACCACATGCCATCCTGCTGAAGTGAAACCAAGATGACTGAAGATGACTGATTATTATAGTCATGCCCAACAACAGCATGGAAGAAATGACTCTAACTCGGGATAATATTTGTAAAATGGAGTTGTTTTTCCCAGCTATTGACGTGATGGCTTGCGCAATAATGTTGCCAAACCACCCTGGATAGCATCTCCTTTGTTTTCTTTTACATATCAATGAAATGATTAACTAAATAAATCAATATCATTCAAACACCCACTTCTGTTCAGTTTTTAAGGTTTGAAGGCTTAGTATTTTTCATACATAAACACGGTAAGTCCTCTTATCGCATTGGTTTGTGTGAATAATGGTAATGTGAACATTGATAATACTTTTATGCTTATTTTCTAAAACATTTTTTAAGGTAATTTATTTTGTTTTAATGATGTTTACAGATAGATGTTTTGGACTAAAGCAACTTTTCCACAACCCTCTTCAACTCTTTCACTTTATCATGTTCATATAAAATCAAATTTACTGTTGTGACTTTAATCGTAGGCCTTTAACCATGAAAACTTAACTGCTTTTGGAGCTTTGAACAGCTAATTTTGTAAGATATATGATATCCAAATTATAAGATATAAAATTGATTAGATGCAGCATAAAGGAAGACTTGAGGTACAAAGTATGAAAAAAGCATTATTTTGATATAACTTTGACAACATATAGTAACCAAACAAGAGATACAGTTCATTATAATTCATAATTCTGAAGATGGTCTTTAGAAATCTGGGACCCTCATTAACCATAACTCATATAAACTAATATTAAACAGTGGACTTTGCTTGGGAACTGGGAAGATGGAAACAATTCAAATTTCTCCGCCAGTCTTTGAAGAATAATTTCCCTTTTTTAGAGTGTAAACTTTGCATTAGCTATTATGTTAGCTGTGGTTTTACCAGCAGGAACTAACAATATGTGTGTCACTTTGTTGTTACCGTATATTATTTGTTAGTTTGTATCTTGGCTACAAAACACTATTAAAAAGCTTTGCCCTGGATGAAAGACAGAACACGTTGACCTTTAGTGAGAACATAACGGGGTAAGTTGTCCCAATGCATTTAACCTATTACAGCCAGCTATGAAGTAACAAAATGATTAATAAAACAACAAACGTGTCCATCGGAAATTGTAATGAATATATCCAGTACGGTTTCCCGCATCACAATAATATGAACGACCGAACTTTCTTACACATCCATCCACCACTCGTTCGCGTTTGCGCATGCGCCAGCGGACAGTCTTCAGTGTGTACACTCTGTGCAGTACAGTGATGTATGGTGACCCTACTGGAGGATCCTCCCGAAAACAGCGACCGAAAAGATATTAATGTTGTTGGGAGACAAAAGAAGCGATTGTTTCCATTCCGGGCATTTCAAGGAGACGCTGAAATCAGCGAAGTAATCTAACGGCGCCTCCCATTTGAAGAGCAAAGACGCCCGTGCGCGCACCCTTAATATCCTAACTTTGCCCGAACGATGTGACAGAACAGCGCGCTTGATCTGGGGGAGAGGGGTGGGGGACTCTCCCGACAATCCACTTTCATTTTACGGACTATCATTGTGTTTTTATCTACATCGACATACGTGCATGCTGGTAAGTTGATTTATGTCTCATCAAGTAAGTTTAGCTCTTTGAGCTGTGTCTCAAAATCCAGTGCGCTGCCTGACTCCATGTTGATGATGCCCAAACATGCTGTCTATGTAGGAAGTTCACTAAGTTTTGAGACATAGTCTACATCTATGGCCTCGAGTTGAAACGTGTGTTTTTGCGCAATTCTTAACATTGTTTTCGACATCATTTTTTTTTGGTCAGAAACATCAGAATGTTACATTGTGGTTACAATGTTACTATCATAGAACTAGGCATGTGACGGTATCAAATTTTCATGTTGCGATTAATTGCTGAAGCTTTTATCACGGTATACGGTATTATCACGATATTGAAATAAGTTGCAAAAAAAAAAAAAAAGTTTTGTCATAGTGTAACAGGTTTAAGAACGCTTTTTGTAATAACAAAAAGAACTCTGAATGTTTAAATACAATAATACAATACACAAAAATATATAAAGTAAAATTTTCAAACAGATTAAAGCGCAAAAGAATTAGGCTATAAAGAACAACAGGTAACAATTTACAATAAAGTCCCATTATTTAATACATTAACTAAGATTGAGTAATAGCTACATTTGTTACAGAAAGTATTATTTTTGTTAATGTTAGTTAAGAAATACAACTGATCATTGTTAGTTTTATCTCAGGTCCATTAAATAAGTTCTTTTGATTTTAGTAATGTTATTAAACAGTAACTAAGAAATTAACATTAACTAAGAATAATTAATGCTTTATAAGTATTTTTCATTGTCAGTTTGGTAATAATGAATTAACATGTTAACTAATGAAGCCGTATGTCTCAAAGTTTTACTGAACAATAACAAATAATCAGAACATTTCTAATCATTAGGGCATGTTGTAGTCCAGATTCAAATATAGAAATGTTTAAGTTTGAAAATAAATAGCCTATTAAGTCTTTAAGTATTAAGTATTTGGTGCTGTGATGAACAACACTGAGATTACAAAAAACTGAATGGCTGTTTGAAGCATTTTAAAAACTTCACTAGCGCAGTTGCTTTGTTTGTGGGGTTTCCGGGGTAACCGCTGCATTCTGCTGTTCCATCAGCGCCCTCTGCTGTCAGAGAGTGAACGTGCACTTTCATTCAGCGCGTCTCCTTTACTTGTTCTGCCATATGCTTCTCATGCAAGTTGGGCTTGTTTACATCTGAGCACATCCCTTTGACGCAGAATACAGCGGTGTTGTGCATAGACTACATAGAACATAGAATGTTACATTGTTTCCAATGTAACAGAGTGACATTCTCTTATCTAGAAAATTTTAAACGCGTTGTTGCCAGTTGTTGATGCAATATCTAACCGTTAGTTGGTGATGAAGTTGTCTTTGGTTTAGAGTTCTGTCATTTACCTGACGCTTTTATCTGCAGGTTTAAAGGGTTAGTTCACCCAAAAATGAAAATAATGTCATTAATTACTCACCCTCATGTTGTTCTACACCCGTAAGACCTTCATTCATCTTCAGAACACAAATTAAGATATTTTTGATTAAATCCGATGGCTCAGCATAGACAGCAATGGTACTTCCTCTCTCAAGATCCATAAAGGTACTAAAAACATATTTAAATCAGTTCATGTGAGTTCAGTGGTTCTACCTTAATATTATAAAGCGACGAGTATTTTTTGTGAGCCAAAAAAAAAAAAACTTTTTAGACTTTTTAACAATATCTAGTGACAGGCGATTTCAAAACACTGCTTCGGAGCATTATGAATCTTTTAAGCCGAATCATGATTCGGATCGCGTGTCAAACCACCAAACTGCTGAAATCACGTGACTTCGGTGCTCCGAACCACTGATTCGATTCGTAAAGCTCCGAAGCTTCAAGAAGCAATGTTATGAAATCAACCATCATTAGATATTGTTAAAAAGTCATTATTTAGTTTTTTGGTGCACAAAAAATATTCTCGTCGCTTTATAATATTAATATTGAACAACTGAACTCACATGAACTGATTTAAATATGTTTTTAGTACCTTTATGGATCTTGAGAGAGGAAATGTCATTGCTGGCTATGCAGGCCTCGCTGAGCCATCGGATTTAATCAAAAATATCTTAATTTGTGTTCCGAAGATGAATGAAGGTCTTACGGGTGTGGAACGGCATGAGGGTGAGTAATTCATTACATTATTTTCATTTTTGGATGAACTAACCCTTTAAGATGGTCTTAGCTGGTATTGTTGGTCTCCCAGATTGGCCAAGCCAGTCTTTAGCTGGCCTTAGCATAAAAGTGTCCAAACCATCAACAGACCAGTCTGACTAGTTTTTGAACCTGAGACTTTCACTTACTAGACTGTTTTTAACAACTAGGACAATGTAGGAAAAAATCTTAAATCATACTAATATGTTTTTCCGGTCTTAGCTGGGTTATACTGTTCTACTCTAGCATCTTGGCCAAGCAATATCCATTCATAATAAAAGTAACCCACAGGGCTCCAGGGGGTTAATAAAGTCCTTTTGAAGGAAAGTGATGCATTTTTTAAAACTTTATAAATTCAAATAACTAGCTTCTGGCGGACGACCGTACACACATTGTGCAAGTCGACTTGCGCCAAATGAGTAACCCCTGACACAATGAATGATGAAGGATGTAGGAGTATCGTACATGAATGAATGATGTAGGATGTAGGAGTATCGTAAGCTTAGACGTGTCTCACGGTTCAAACAAATAGGGCTGTGCAACAAAGCTCCTCTTCTCTTATATCGAAATCCTCTGACATTTCTCTTTAAAAATTCTTGTTTAATTCCGTGTGCGTCGGTCACTCTTCCGCCACAAATCGAGGCGTACGGCCATCTGCCGGAAGCTAGTTATTAAAGTTAATAAAGTGTTAAATATGGATAGTTTTCTTACAAAAACATATTGCTTCACTTCAAAAGGCCTTTATTAACCCCTGCAGCCATATGGATTACTTTTATTATGGATGCATGCACTTTTTTGGGCTTCAAAATCTCGACCCCCATTCACTACCATTATAAACCTTGGAAGAGCCTGGATATTTTTTAAATATATCTCTGATTGTATTCGTCTGAAAGAAGATAGTCATATACACCTAGGGTGGGTAAATAATGGGATAATTTTCTTTTTTTTTTTTGGGTGAACTATCCCTTTAATGCAGTGTGAATCAGTTGAAATTGAGTCTGGTGTCAAAATTAATCTATGGCTTTTTGCAAGCCAAATGTAAAAGATGGTGATTTGCACACTGGCTTGTTTGGCACAAATGCAAATATGTCAGGTAAAATTTAAGTATAAGGTTTGTAACTCTTTTTGTCATAAATGTAAAGCTGATTTGTTGATTATTATAATATTCATACAATCATATAAAATATTATGATTTAGCATTATAATAATGCTATTATCTGCAGTCCTTGACATTATTATCCCAGAGTCATTCTTACTGTATCCACCTTAAATAAATAGTTCACCCAAAAATGAAAATGATCACAAGCTTTACTCACCCTCAAGCCATCCTAGGTGTATATGACTATCTTCTTTCAGATGAACACAATCAGAGGTATATTTAAAAATATCCTTTATCCTATAGTCCTCCAAGTTATAATGGCAGTGGATGGGAGGCCACATTTTGAAGTCAAAAATAATGCATCCATCCAGTGGGTTAATAATGGACTTCTGAAGTGAAGCAATGGGTTTTTGTAAGAAAAATATCCATATTTAAAACTTGATAAATACAAATAACTAGCTTCCAGTGGACGACTATGCATACTGTGCAAGTCGACTTGCACCAAATGTATGGATGTAGGAGTATCGTAAGCTTAGACGCCTCTCGCGGATCAACCAAATAGGGCTGTGCAACAAATTTAAGATCCTCTTCTCTTATATTGAAATCCTCTGACATTTCTCTTTAAAAATGATCATTTTACAATTATTATCCGTGACCGGTGATTTGTTTTTTCTATCCTGTGCATCTCCGTGTTCGTCATTACGTGGTGCGTCAAGTCAAAGGATAATCTTCCGCCGCAAATCGACTTGCGCATTCCACATACGGTCATCGCCGGAAGCTATAAAGTTTAAAATATGGATATTTTTCTTACAAACACGCATCACTTTGCTTCAGAAGGCCTTTCCCCTGGAGTCGTATGGATTACTTTTATTATGAATGGATGCATTATTTTTTACTTCAAAACGCGGCCCCCCATTCACAACCATTATAAACCTTGGAGGACATTTTAAATATATCTCTGATTGTGTTCATCTGAAAGAAGTCATATACACCTAGGATGGCTTGAGGTTGAGTAAATCATAGGATCATTTTCATTTTTGGGTGAACTATCCCTTTAATTTTAACGTAAAAATGTAAATTAGGTTAATTCAGTTATTTTAACTGTACAAAAGTTGTCTTTATGCTGCTTAATATTGCAAACTGGTATTTCTTTTCATATTATTTTAATTAATTAATGTATTCAGTTTTACATTTACTGCATATTGTTAGTCTTCTAGCTATTTACTTATTATTTCAGCTGATTATTTAGAAGTCTCACACATTCACAGAAAAAAAGTTTCCTCTGTGTTGTAAAATAAGGTGGATAGCAGACAAATGTTACTTATCAATACTTTTTGGAGTTTGTTCCTTTTTAAAACAATTGTTTCAATAAGTATTTTTTTTTTTACATGCTCATGTGAGAAGATGCAAGGATTTCTTACACAAGGCTTCTCTCCTCTTTTCCCCTTATGAAAGTCAGGGCCTGATTGCATCAGTCTGTGGGCTTCTGGCTAAGATTTGACAGTGTATGTAATGTTATGTAATGATTAGCAGTTCACTCAAGATCTTAAAGGCATTTCAGATTCCATTACACAGTGTTTATCAATGTATTGAAAGGCAGTTGCCCCAGTAATGTATTTGCTGTGATGATCTGACACAGGATGTTTGAGGTGGCTCTTCCACGGAACACTTTTACATCCTTGTTGTAGGTGTTGTAATGCTATAGAATGTTTGCATGTTTCATGTGGTTAGAAATGTTTACAAAAGAACATAGTTTCAGATATACGCCTTAGATGAAGGATTAATGCGATCACACACTTACAGTACACACACTGAGAGATTTGACCATTGCCACACTGTAGGCGAATTATCTTAAAGTCATTCACTTAAAGGGGTTGTTGATTATGATTTTACTTTTTTAACTTTAGTGTGTAATGTTGCTGTTTGAGCATAAACAACATCTGCAAAGCTGCTCAAAGTTCAATTCAAAGGGAGATATTTTCTTTTAAAGAATTCGCTTTTTAAGGACTACAACAAATGGCTGTAGTCCTTAATCACATAATCCCTTTGAGGAATCATTTGTTCGAAAAAAGCTGATCAACCTCTCCTTTAATGTTATGCTTACACTGATGCACATTCGGACGTGGTTTTGTTTTGCTCAAGAAGAGTCACGAGTTCTTCAATTGTCAAATGGCCTTTTCCCAAGCAAACGATTCAATGCAGCATTCTGCTGATAAAGGGCCAAGCTGTGCATGGTTTTGTGAGATAGTAGTGTGGCAGTTCAGGTTTTCCTCAGACCACAGATTTACCCAGAAGATGTGAATGTGTGACATTTCAACTTTCATTTCTTGTTTCTAGGTGACTTTCTTGGATTTTCACATCCTGAGCAGCCATATGTTAAAGGGACAGTTCACTCAAAAATGAAAATTGTCATCATTTACTCATAAGAAGATAATCTGAAGAATGTGGGTAATCAAACTGTTGACGGTAGCCATTGACTTCCTTAGTATTTTTTCCCCCCATTCTATGGAAGTCAGTGGCTACTGTCAACTGTTTGATTACCAACATTCTTTACAATATTTTCTTTTGTGTTCAACAGACGAAAGAAAAACATACATGTTTGGAACAACTTGAGGGTGAGTAAATGATGACAGAATTTTCATTTTTGGGTGAACTATCCCTTTAAGGCATGTTAACAAGTCAGATGTGACTAAATGACACACATTATTTATGATTACTTGCTGTATCACGTTTTTTAATTTTTTTTAATCTTGATTTTGTTTTTGGGATCTACTAGAAGGTTTTCATGCTTGCATGCTCAAAAAAAAAAAAACATTAGCTATTTTCCCCATATCTCTTCCCAGTCTGTCAGTGACACTCTATTTAGTTCCTGTCTCTATGAAGTCCCTCCTTCTGAAAAGCACAATGTCCTTACCATAACTGGCTGTTTCAACACACTACTTTCTAACCCAACCAGGCCCGCCTCCTTTTTTGCATATGCCTTGGGCAGGAATTATTTAAATGAGGAATATTGTGACGTGTTCATTCCCGGAAGAAAACATTCTCATTCTGAAAACATTTTGGGAAGTTTATTTTTTAAATTTCTGAAACAAGTAGTAACAAGTCCAACTAAAACATTTCAGAAAAACGATGTGTAAATAACGTGTTTGTGCTAACGTTTTGAGAACATTATTAACGACCTGATAACTTTGAATGAACAGTGTTACTGTGATAATGTTTTTTCATAAGTTCAAGCGAACCTTGCCAGAAAGAAAGCTAGGGCTGGATGATTAATCGAAAAGTAATCGAAACCAAAATTCAGAACCTCTAATCGACGTAATTTTCCCATGACGGTTATTTTTTATTATGTTTTTAATCCTGTTAATAGTTTTCCCTTAAAAACACACTACCGCGTGTGTAGTCACGTGACTAAGCCCCATCCAGTCAGCGGCATGGAAGCAACACTGAGGCAAACTCAAACACCGAGTCACACACACACACAGACAGTGCATGAGCCCTGAAGTGAGATCACGTTCACGAAAGTTTGTCAATTGTATGTTTAAAGGCTTGCCAGTTTGAACATTCAAGTGATTTTACACCATTCAAGAGCAACATGGAAAACATCTCACTTCAGTGCTCGTGAGCCAAGCCGCGTCGTGTCTCTGACAACGTGCGTTCCCTGAAGCTGTACTTGCATCTTCACTAAACTGTATGTGAAACAATTTTAGACCATCAGATGTGTATTATTATATTGAGCTTCTTGCGCTGATACGTCGTGGCACACGAACACTCATACAGACAGTAGCTGCACATCATGTGAAGATCATGCGCACAGAGAGGAACGCAGAAACTCGTCAACCCTGTCCTGTGATTTATCACTGAAGTAGCTTAGAAACTCAAAAGTTATAGCACATATTTTTCTACTTTTAAAGTAACTACTTAAAACTCACAGCTTCACAATTAATAGAGAGACGGTATGACTAATTCACACATGCAGTCGCTCTCTCATTAATGCATTCAAATAAATGTACTGGTACTGTGCTAATTTATCTGTATCTGATTTACATTAGAGATGTACAGTTCGATCAGCCAGGTATCGGAATTGGTTGATTTTCCACATGATCGCCCCGAACCGGTAACCGGATTTTGTTGCCAACAGCACAGGCAGTAACGTCAGCTGTGTGTTCTCACTCTCTTCTCTCCAACGGCGAAGAGACACACACGGTGGGTGTGTCTCCTCTCAGTTGCTTGTCTCATTCACTCTGGTTAAATAGTGCTTGTATTGTGCATAATTTTAGTCATTCCGCTGGTTTCGCACTCACACGCACCACTGATTTATATTAGTGGAACACGAGCCGCTTCTCAGTCTCAAACAGCTTGTGAGTCACAAGTACCAAAATAAGGGGCTTACTGCACTTAAATGGTCAAATACATAAAAAATGAGGTCAAAATGTCCGTCTCGGCGAGTATTCAGTTAAACACAGTCAGTTTTGGAAAGTTAAATAGTTGAGAAAATGAACATAATGTTGTGTAACAGTACATTGGGTCCGTGCATAAACTCTTAAAGTGACAGCAGTCCAATATTCCTGCTGCTGTCTGTCATGTTAATCAGAGTGCAAAAGACAGAGAAAATCACTTTCTGCTCTAGACTGAATAAGTTTTATAACTTTAATTGTAAGAGCTAATCTGTTTTTAAATTTTACACTGAAGACTATCCAGTGTTATTTTACATTTGATTACTTTATTTGTGTAGTATTTCTTACCTGAATAAAAACCTACTTAACCTGAAAAACTTAAAGTTTCATATCTCTCTTTATTCTATTTGTGCTTTTGTTTGCAATTTGTTTATTTATTCTTATTCAATTACTGACTTTTTACTTGTGTTTTTTTATGAAAATAAAACTTTGCATTGAAGAAAAGTAGATTTTTGTTTGTATTTGCTGTCAATTATAGTTCCTAAAAAGAAAATCGGAATCGGCAACAATCAGTATCGGCAGATCACATTAACAAAAAAATCGTAATCGGCCAAGAAAATTGCAATTGGTGCATGTCTAACTCTTTCATTAGGAAAAAATATCCCACCTTTAATAGTCAAGCATATTTACAGTACAAACCTTGCCAGTGAACTATGAGGGCAAAAAAAAAAAAAAAAAAACACAAATAATCGTTCATTAATCATTATCGAGGTAAAATGTTCAGTTAATCAATATTTAGATTTTTAGGTCATATCGTCCAGCCCTAACGTTATCCAGAACTTTTCCTGTTCGCTGGGGATGCATTGTTTCATTGTGAAATCGTATTGTGTTCAGTGCACGTTTTTTTTTTTTTTGTTCTATGTAGACTGACGCTACTGCATTTTTTTTTTTTTAATCAAGCAGGTACATTACGTGCCTCGACTTGCACATGAGAATTTGAGAAACTACGCACTTTGTACCACTAAATGATAATGACAAGAAAACACACATGCACAAAACCATGAGTCCTATCCGTGTGCTCGTGCCTGGTGTCAAACATTAAATGGTTTACCAGCCCAATGCCTTTACCTCTAACCTACCAACACCATTTTTTTCTATTTGCTCTCCGTTTGCCACACAGACCATCATTGTTTTGGAGGTTGTGTGGGGATCGTGGCCTCCCTGCCTTGCAGCATGTGGAGCTCATTAGAAGCACCTTGAATGTGTTTTTTACATGGGAAGCGTACAGAACAGAATGGAAGGCTTGAGATGATGGGGTTAGGTGCACGATTTGGGGATGGGATTGATGTTAAAGTTGGGTTGTGTAGGAGATTTAGTTGGGTGCGTAGGAGTGGTTATTAGTTTAAACATCTAAAAATGTGTGGAGGAGATACGTATGGACTTCTTTATTTTCAAATGAGAATTACGAAGAAACATGAACTAAGATATGAATCCTAAGAACTTTGTTCAAATTGTTTATATGTCTGTGTAGTGCTTGAAACAAACCATGTGCACATGAATCAACACCATTACTGAGTATTTTCTCTTTAAAACTGCAGAGTACCAAAGCCTCAAGAACGCGGTTTGAAACCACCTGTTTCCTACCATCACAGACATGTGACCAACCATGTCAATGTGCAGGGTTGAGCACAAGAACACCTTTAAGGAGGGACAGGAAAAATTGGGTATATAGCTGGTGAATTATGTAAATATTACAATGTTATGATGAACTTTCTCCACAGACTTTCTATGATGTTCAAAGCATTTCTAAGGATGCTGATTTTTAGAAAGCAGATGTCTGACTCAGAGATGGTGAATGGGAACACGGTTTGTGTAACATTAGCAACACATTATCAGCTGTTTGATAACGAAGTCAAGCCAAAGGGTAATCATATCAATTACTGTTATGTGTCTCGCGCTGTAGAGAGTGATACATAAAACGCATTAACATTCTGATACAACTTGCCCCTGTGTAATTAGCTCTTCCTCTTTTTCTTCTGAATCAGTTTCTGGTTCAAACATATATGGCTGAATCAACCCAATATTTCCACTTGCCGTTGTTTGGCGTCTACTAGAGTTGACCGAGTGGATCAGGTAGTCCGAGCTGGTGTGACTGAGAGGAGGCGGGGCTAATTTGCATATTCATGGAAGTGTTTGTGCTTGTTAATGTCAAATGAGTTAATTATTTGTCACTTAGAATCGCATGTTTCAGAGAAGGGTCTTTAATGCTCAGCATGCTGGGACACACAACAACTTTGCTCTGACTGCTGAAGGTTGTCTGTGTCTGGACGCAGAGCCAAGGTTAAACAGGGTAAACAGCGGAGCTGTGAGCTCAAGCCTATCAGGATTATTGGATTCCATTTTCAGTCAGGTCATAGGTATTTTTATGCTTTCTCTCATATGTGTTTAATTAAACTATACTGTTAAACTGCAGATAATTTAATTTAAATGCATGTGATAATAATGTAGTATTGATAACATAGCAGTTTAATTCTGATTTCTGCTTATTGCTTGCTTATTTACATGCTCTTTACATTAATTTCATGCTTAAAATATTAAAATGCAAATTAGTATTCGCCTCCACTCAATCACACCAGCTCGGACTACCTGATCCACTCAGTCAATTCTACAGTTTAAAGTTTAAAATACTCTGTCATTTTTTGTCATACAGATAAGAGTAATACATCATTCGAAACTGTCTATTTTTATAGAAAGGGTCTGTTTTTATTTGTGTAAACTCATTATAACAATAAAACGTTGTGCCTTTGTAAAATAAAGAAAACACACAGGATGCGCTTTCTGCCGTCTCGGTCTCACAGACATGAGAAATATATCTATAGAAAGCTTGAAATGTCTACTTTTAATTAAATGAACCAATTCAAATTGATAAGAAATACTGTCTGCTGAATGAAAGGTGCATTTCTCTCTATAGGCGCGTTCACTATACTGCAGAGATGGCGAGTCACTGACTCAGAAAGCACTAGTTTATGAATAAAAAAAATTAAAATGTATCCTTTCTACTTGCCATTCATAATCATTATTTTTGCTTGTGCTTTGCGACAAGCTTTATGTGTGCGCTTGAGCACGGAATAGGCTACGCCTATAGATGTTAAACGCTCATTATGGTTTAGTATTCTCCTCAGTATATATTCAAATAATTAAATTAATATAAACATGCAATTAGTTGACTAATGGCTTAAATGAACAACCAATAGTCGACTAGAGAAATCTTTAGTCGGGGGTATGGAGCTAGATTTGTAGCTAATCTCCAAATAAACAGATTATGATCCACAAATAAATGTAAAGATATTCACAAAAAATAATCGTATGCACAAATGAATAGAATGAGATCCACAAATATATGTTAGGAGTCTCACAAAAATGAATTGAATTCACAAATAAATAAAATGAGATTTGCTAATAAAAAACATATTCACAAATATGTTTTTATTTCACAAGCACAACTCTGCCTGTTTATTTGTGAAAACAAATCCACAAATCCACAAATAGGTCGACTCCACCCATCGGCTACTCAAGCCAATCAGATAACGACCACATTGCGCTGACCAATCGCAGCACACTGAACTGAAGTGCTGTTTGTGTGATTAAAAACACCCCATTTACAAAATGTAACAGACTTTATTGTGATTAATCTTTTAATTTGTTTTGTTTTTGTGGGTGTAATTATATATAAGGTCTGCATTATCCGTCTTACAAAGAGGGACTCTCTTATTTTGACGGGTAATATGGTCTGAGTGTTACTGATCACTTCAGTAATGGACAAGAGAACGTGTCGTGCACATTATTACGGTTCATCAGAGTTTTCTTACGGATAGAAAGTTTACCAGTTTGTTAAGCTACCCTGAAAAGGCAAGCTCTTACAGTGATTATCTGGAGTTAAAAACGGACATTTCATGGTAGCTAATAAACAATAAAACTACATGAAACTCATCAGTAAAGTTTCGACCATCATTCGGACGGGGTCGCTACACAAAATATTTTTGGAGTATATTCTTTATATTGCCATCAGGATCAGTGAATCGGGATAAAGGACTATGCAGGAATTATGATCATTCACAGATCCCGAGCTATAACACACTACCTGACGCGAGCGACGCGAGGCATTATAATCATTATAAACAAACGGATTACATTATTAGTGTCCATGTACATGCAGCTATAATGTCTGCAAGCGGCACGGTGAGAAATGACGAGTCAGTGGCAGTAAACGGATGTCCCGTTCTACAGTAGCTATAATACCACACTTGCACAATATAATATTGTATATTACCAAATATATGAGCCTGAATGAGCATCAGTGATGTACCAGTACGAGCCTCGGCATCACTGCAGCTATGGTTTTGGATAATGCAAATAAAGAGGTTGCAATGCTGAAAAATACATTTTTTTGTATTTATTTTGGATGCTGTAAATAACTTTTACAATAAAAAATATTAAGTGTGATTCATCTGAAATATTTGCGTGATCAAGTGTTTGACTGCTGGACATTTTACTTTTAAATGAAATGCATAATCTATAGGCTATGTAGTTCAATAACCTGTCACATTTAAAAAGTCTATATCTTCTCTACAAAAAATGGTAATGTTAAAACGTTTGATTAATGTTTTAAATATTATTTAAGGGCCTGTTAATGTTTAATAGCTGGTTTGCTGCTCATATCCGTCGATGTTTGTTTGATAAACTGGGAAATACTGTTGTTATGTGACGACAGTTTAATCTATTTTGCAAACTCACATGTTTATCACAAGGTTAAATCCAGTTAGATAAGTTGATAGCTAATTATTGAGGCTTTCTGTTCAATCTTGAATAACGTGACGCTTTCATCTGTATCCAATATACCTTTGTTGTTCCCATAACAGAGAGCACTGTTTCTCTGGCATTTTTAAATGGCGCATAAAATATAATAGTTTGGCTTGGCTTGACACACAGTCTAATGGTCTAACGAAATATACATTTTAAACCTCTTTATACTGTACCATTGTTTAAGAACCCTCTACTTCCTTTCTAAGCCAATGCAGGACGAGACCGCCCTGATTGTAAAGCAAAACGTGATTGGTTGTAGCGAAAGTGTGCTGCGATTGGTCAGCGCAACGTGGCCGTTATCTGATTGGCTTGAGTATCCGGTGGGTGGAGTCGACCTATTTGTGGATCTGTCTGCAGTCGTGACGCTAGAATTGTTTCAGAATCCACAAACGCGTGAGGTGATTCACAAATGCGCAGGAAGAGATCCACAAATGTACAGGTGGTGATTCACAAATAAATGCAGGCAGAGTTGTGCTTTTGACATGAAAACATATTTGTGAATATGTTTTTATTAGCAAATCTCATTTTATTTATTTGTGAATTCAATTAATTTTTGTGAGACTCCTAACATATATTTGTGGATCTCATTCTATTCATTTGTGCATAAGATTATTTTTTGTGAATATCTTTACATTTATTTGTGGGTCATAATCTGTTTATTTGGAGATTAGCTACAAATCTAGCTCCATACGGGGGCAGCCCTACGAGGAGTTTTGGGGTTGGTCACATGATCATCGCACGGTTAGAAAAGTTCTGTCCCAGAACGGCAGCATCAACATGATCTTATGTTTATTGATATACTGTTAGTGAGTTTGCAAATGGTGGTTCAGTTAACTCGGTGAAAAGAATCCTCTTGTCATCGCTCATTACACCCAGTTAAACACTGAATTCATGAACTGCAAATTGATTGAAAACAAACACATACTATCAATTAACAACCTCGGATAGTTACAGTAGGTCTGTCTTCAACGCTTTAGGCCTATACGTTTTTGTCAAAAAATTAATTTACCTATGGAGAAAATGAAATGCTGTGAAAATAGTTTCAGTTATGACCTTTTTTTGATTTAGTCTAGTTAGTTTTGTATCAAGTATACAATGTGATTTCTGGTGTTTGAGAACTGGCAGCAACAGCACATTTTTCTGCTTGGATGAGCGATTTGCGGCAGCTTTCCCTGCATATGAAATCCCCCTGTGCCAGCAAACCAATGAGAACACGGGACAGTGGTAACAATGCACAACAACAGAGCGAAGGCGGCAAAGCTGTTGTGGACCCAAAAACCTCCTTAACTATTGAAGAAAAATACAAGTTTTCTCCTGCTTTCTCTGACATACATGCTCCCAATTGGATGGTATGGCCTTGGCAACTATTCTGTGATGGCTAATCCCTCGTGATAATATTTGAAGGCTGGATTACTGATTATTACTTCTGTTTTCCCATAATTCCCTGAAGTTTCTTATATAGCCTCTCTCAATAGATGCTGTAGTAGTGTTTCATCAGTTCTAGACTGATAGCATGAATCTACATATGTGTAGATGCTGCAATGAGAGTCTTTCTCTAAGGTCATTTTCTGTGATTCATTCTCCATCCTCACAGTTTTGTTTTCCCATGACTGACAGAGCTAGTCACTGACTGACTCTATTGGTTGTTGGCCGTATGTTATGGGGTTGTCAAAAGTATGGCACTGAAATTCAGTACTGGAATGTAAAAAAAAAAATGTGACGAAACCATTATTTCTTCAGTATCGGTAGACAAACATGATGGTTCAGTACATATCTCAGTAGTGAAGTCACGGTTCGGTACAGCAGCGGGGAGAAAACTAAACATAAACTTGCTTCTCCATCCTCCCAGTTTATAAGCAGATTTAATGATGTCAACCACTGACTGCACTATTTAATAACATACTTTGCTGTCCAAAGGTCTGAGAACATATTGAAAATCTAGTTTAATGATAAATTAAATTAAAGGAAATATAAAGACAGGTTTAAGATAAAAAAAAAAAAAAAAAAAAAAACACCTAAAACTATCTAAAACCATTATGTTTTAAGTTGAAGCCAAAAAAAAAAAAAAAAAAATTGCATTTTATACAACATTCAGAAAGTATGCAAGGTGTGTTTATGTGTGTGTGTTTGTAAGCCTTTAACTAGAAAAGGTGATTTTTGTTGATCTAGTTATATATATTCTTCAAAAAAATCCCATTTTTGTGTTCCACAGAACTGTCGGGTGAACTGTCCCTTTAAGTTATTTCTACAGGCCCATTCTAAACCAATTATATCTTTCTTTTCAGGCCTGCTGGTTTAAATTATACTCAACACATACTCATCCATTAAATGCTAAATGGCCTGTGTCTGATGTGGCAGTCAGGGGAACTGAGATTGTGCATGCGAGTATTTTCTCAGTACAAATATAAAATATAAGCTCCAAATGCTCTGCGTACCCAAAGCCATTTCGCTAATTAATATTAACACTAAATTACTATAAAATCCCTTCTCATTTGTGGTGTAACAGACAAATGTAATTATATGCTTTATTTTGCTTTTCTTTTGTTCAGAAGTGGATTTTAGCTCTAAACGTTTTTGAGGTAACGATAGTGACAACTTAATATTGGATGTTATGAAACGGGCGTTAGACGCGCAGTGCTCATGTTGACGTTGTGTGTGGCGACACTGCGTGAAAACAGTACAAACAAACCCCAGAGGTGCTGGTTGTGTGGCAGAACTTGATATTTTTTCCTTTTGTTCAATGAAGAAATGCATATCAGAACCAGATTGAAGTATTTCCTTCTTACTGCAACTTGATAAGCAGCAGTGCAAATAGTTTTAGTTTCATTGAACTGCTGTGTATTGAAATGCAGTCAGCTAAAATGCAAACATGTGATATGATAGTTTCAGAGTGCTTTATTGCGTGACACTATAGCATTTTATTGATTGTATAAGAGTTGACTTCGGTCAATGCTTTTTAGCTCTGCTAATGGCCTTATAGGTAGTGTATTGTGAGAGTAAAGGTAGCTGATGCATACTGACCACACCCTTGTTAATAGCATTATTATCATTTGATAATAACTGTAAAGTGTTTGTTGAGCTGGAGAGCTTTTACTCATTCTTCAGACCGGGCCTTACAGTTTATGTCCATTCAATGTATTGTTTTGAGTTCCTGAATATGAAGCAAATCTGAATTGAGGTAGCAGACATTATTCAACTGTATTTGGCCAATAATAATAATAATAATACATTTCATTTTTCAGTAAGCTTCAGGCTCCATCGCGCAGTGAGTTGTTGTCCTGCGTCATATTCGTGAGATCTCTTTTGCCTCTTCTTGCATTTGAATTGTTTAATAAAAATGCTTGAGTGTTTTAAATTGGTAGAACTTACAAACATGTGCAAATAATAAACTTTCACTATATAATGGCTAAATGCAGTTAATCCGTGAATCACATGCATTCCGAACTGTGGGGCCTGGTTTATATGGATCGTACGAAGAAAGCACAAAACTCTTGAAGTTCAAAAAGTTTACGCTACGTCCTACGCCTTCCCTATTCAACTTACGAAAAAAGTGTATCTGACGCGATGCCAGTTTACACTCTCTTCGTACGTTGAATACGGAAGGCGGTCTGGCGGAAGCTGGATATTTTACTTCATAACTTGTTAAATATGGATATTTTTTTTTACACAAACGCAACGTTTCCCTTCAGAAGGACTTTATTACGTTTATTACGTTTATGATGGATGGAAGCACTTTCTTCAGCTCATAATAGAGACCCCCATTCACTGCCATTATAAAGCTTGGATGCATCAGCATATTTATTAATATTTCTCAGATTGTTCTCATCAGAAAGAAGAAAGTCATATACACCTAGGATGGCTTGAGGGTGAGTAAAGCTTGGGCTAATTTTCATTTGAAAGTGAACTAATCCTTTAAAGCCTATGCAATGCCACTGACAACCAAAGTGACACATTTCAAAGAAATAAATAGTTCTCATATGATTTATCTTTGTTACATTTTTTACATCACAAAAGGGGCGGGGCATGTGTGTTAAATGCGTTAATGATGAGTGTTGATTATTGTATCTAAAAATAAATAGCAACTGAATTTAATAGTTTGGGCTCTGTTGTTAATTGTAACCTTTAATATTATAGTAATGTTAAATGATTCGTGAGTCGGACTTGTAACCCGAAAGTTGCGGGTTCGAGTCTCCGTACCGGCAGGAAATGAATGAGGAGTGAATGAACAGCGCTCTCTTCCACTCTCATTACCCGCAACTGAGGTGTCCTTGAGCAAAACTGCAAGCAACGGGTGCTCACTTGAGGAAAAAAATGGTTGCTCACTGCTCCGAGTGTGTGTTTACGGTGTGTGTGTGCCAACCACAAATTCCGACTATGGGACACCATACTTGGCCACATGTCACATCGCTTTCACTTTTCACTTTCAATGTGCAAGAAAGGGCTCCCTGTATATAGTTTACAGCATTAGCTGAGATTGATTTTATTTATCCTTAAGAAAATGTTAATTATAAATGAATTTATTTAAAGAGAGAGACACCATTTTTTTTTGGTAAACCACTGTTTAAGTAAGAAGCAAGTTTATGTTTAGTTTTCTCCCTGCTGCTGTACTGAACCGTAACTTCACTACTGAGACATGTACTGAACCATCATGTTTGAAGAAATAATGGTTTTGTCACATTTTTTTTTAAAATTTCAGTACCGAATTTCAGTGCCGTACTTTTGACAACCCCATAACATACGGCCAACAACCAATAGAGTCAGTCAGTGACTAGCGCTGTCAGTCACTGGAAAACCCCTTAACTGTTAAAAGGACAAGATAATACATCGGACATTTAAACAGATTTATTATTATGAACATAGGACTGACCTGAAGGAAAATGCTAAATCTGAATGCAGGTAATAAACTCGCCCACTCGATCTCTTTCTCACAACACTCTTCTACAGAATACAGTAGGCTTCAGTGAACAATATTAATTGAGAACATACAGTTTACGTTGCTAAGAGTGGTTGCTAAGGGTGTTGTGTAGTGATACACAGAACCGTTGTGTGAAGCAGTCATAGCCCTGTTTTATCGTGAATAAAACACAGCTATTGACCAATCAGAATCAAGGACAGGAACTAACCGTTTTCTAAGTTATATTTTATAGTCTGTGATAATGGCTATTGTGCTTCTTTGGAATTGTTCAGTAAGTTTGTAAATAGGCTTATCTGCTTTTATCTTATTTCATTAGTCTCTACATTGTAAACCTGAATAATTTGGCAGAACTCAAAGAATTTGAGGTAATCAGTTACAGAAATGTAAAGTTTAAGTAAGCAGAACTTTAACTTTTAAGCAGATTTTTATCTTGTACTCATGAATTTTTAATCGCTCTTAACTTGAAATGTTTGAGTAAGATAATTCATACATTCAACTTAAAATTGTCATGAAATCTCAAAGTAAATATTTTTAGTATTGACCTAATGGGAGTATTCGAAAAGTCACTCATTTTCCACTGAAGAGTGATACATGCAGTCATAATACTTAACATGTTCATATCCTTGTGAATTGGAAAAAGGAAAAATAAGCCAATTAGTTGCAAATGTTTATTGCAAATTTTCGTATGCTAATTCAGTGACCTTTAGAACTTTATATCTAAGAAAGGAAACCGGAAACAAAACTAGACAGTGTACGTCGTCATGCATGGGTTGCTCATCTCTCTCTTATAGTCTGTTGAATGACATCAATGGCTCTATAATCTGATTTAATCCAGAATCCCCTGCTCGATCTACATGGCCAGATTAATACGCGGAGGCCAAACACTCCCACCGTCCATCACACAAGTGTTTGTTACATTAATCATTTCTTCAAGCTCTCCCTCACTCCCACTCCAACACAGATACACAAACACACTCTTTGCACATAAAGAGTGAGGAAGTGAACTGTGTTAACAGACAGAAGAGACGCTTACGAGGACAGTTTTAAACACCCAGTTTGTCTTCTGTGGGCTTTTTATTTTTTCCTGTGGTGGGAGGATAGAAATTGTTACAGTATAGTTTCTACAGCATATGATTTTGTGTTTCGTTAGGAGAGCAGTATGGACCGTTCAGAAATCAGAGGGCAAAGGCATGAGTGAAGATGACCTTAAAAGCAGCCAAAAGTAAGTACATGTGCAAACACACATAATTAGTACAGGTGTAGTTGGTGTGTCAACTTCTGCTATATATATATATACACTACCAGTCAAAAGTTTGGACACGGTACGATTTTTAATGTTTTTAAAAATAAGTTTCGTCTGCTCACCAAGGCTGCATTTATTTAATTAAAAATACAGTAAAAACAGTAATATTGTGAAATATTATTACAATTTAAAATAACTGTGTTCTATTTGAAAATATTTTATAAAGTAATTTATTCCTGTGATCAAAGCTGAATTTTCAGCATCATTACTCCAGTCTTCAGTGTCACATGATCCTTCAGAAATCATTCTAATATGATGATCTGCTGCTCAAGAAACATTTATTGTGTACAATTGTACAAAATATTTGTGTACAATATTTTATTTTTCAGGATTCTTTGATGAATAGAAAGTTTAAAAGATCAGCGTTTATTTGAAATATAATCTTTTGTAACATTATAAATGTCTTTACTGTCACTTTTGATCGATTTAATGCATCCTTGCTGAATAAAAGTATTCATTTCTTTACTTTCTTTAAAAAAAAATAAAAATAAAAATTCTTACTGACCCCAAACTTTTGAACGGTAGTGTATAATGTTACAAAAGCTTTGTATTTCAGATAAATGCTGTTCTTTTGAACTTTCTATTCATCAAGGAATCCTGAAAAAAAAAGTACACAACTGTTTTCAACATTGATAATAATCATAAATGTTTCTTGAGCATCAAATCATCATATTAGAATGATTTCTGAAGGATCATGTGACACTGAAGACTGGAGTAATGATGCTGAAAATTCAGCTTTGATCACAGGAATAAATTACTTTACAAAATATATTCAAACAGAAAACAGTTATTTTACTGTATTACTGTTTTTACTGTATTTTTAATTAAATAAATGCAGCCTTGGTGAGAAGACGAAACTTTTAAAGACATTAAAAAACTTACCGTGTCCAAACTTTTGACTGGTAGTGTGTATAATATTTTATTTTAAGAGATGGTACTGTTAGTGCCACAATATAATATGCAAAAGCAGGTATGAGAATATATATATATATATATATATATATATATATATATATTTTATATATTTTTATATAAATATGACTGAAGAACAAAACACTAATCTTGTGTAAGGTATTTCTGCAAATTAGTTGGCAAAAAAAATGCAAACTACAGCTAAAGGTTTAATTTTACTATACAAAAAAAAAAAAAGCATATAAAAACAAAAGCACATTGACTACAATATAATCAGTTATTAATATTCTGTTGGTTCTATAGTTTTTGCATGTTCATAATTTCTTTGTATGATGTCTAGTGAAGAAAAAAAAAAAGAAAAAAAAAACTATACCAAAATATATTTAAAATACATTTCATTACATGTATACAGGGCTTGACATTAACTTTTTTGCTCACCAGCCACTGTGGCTAGTGGTTTTCCAAAGTTACTAGCCACTCAGCATTTTCACTGGCCACAATTTTATATGACTAAAGTTGAGTTTGTCATGCTTAAATTACTGGATTTTGAGTCATTTTACTTGATATCGAAGATTTAAAACCCTTTCAAACTTTCAAATGCAGATTGACCACCCAAATCAAGACTAGGCCTGCATGGTATATCAGCTGGTATGTACGGGTGGGCAAGGGGTGGGTAATATGACCATATATGATAAGTTATTTTTGTTAGGCTATATAAAAGAACAAAGAAGCAAATTAGCAAATTACAAAAACAATAGTAAATTAAAAAAAATCTTTCTTCAGATACAGTAGGTTTTTTTTTAACATTTTTTGTTGTTTGATTAACATTAATGACAGACAGGTATTTAATTGGGCTGCTGAATGCATGGACGTAATATACTGACACATATCCAGTTATTACCCACCTGTTTACGTAAACTTAAGCCATAACCGACTGTATTCACGCGAGATACTCCACACGATGGACATTTTGACAACTGATCGAGAGTGCGCTTCTGTTGTGTGCCATTTGGCTCGATTCCGCCTATCCCACCTTCACTAACAGCAAGTTAATCGATAAAGAATTGTAATTGAATTGTAATTTTGTGATACAACGATCTTCAACGATAATTTGGCTGTAAGCTGAAATTAAATTCAACCCACCAAAGTGGCTAGTGGAAGTGGCTGTCTTACCCGCCACAGCTGAAATCTACCCGCATTTGGCGGGTTGACGGGTGTTAATGTCAAGCCCTGCATGTATATATTAAATTTTATATATTATATTATTAATATACAATTATTTCATATACATTTATTTATACTAAGTATACTACAAATCCATTAACATATTTACTGACATGTCACTTGAGACTTACTGATATAAATACTTGGACTTAAATATTTGGACACTGCACATTTTCTGTTTTAATATCACTATTAGTAAGAATAGTATGATCTCTGTATAATATCAACAAGATATTTAAAGTGTACCTAAAGTATACTTGCAATAGTTCCATTTTAGCATATTCAGTCTTTAGTTGGATCTTAGGATAACTAAAGCAGACTTAGCAGAGTTTAAGTATACCAATTTAGTATACCAAAAGTACAATTGCAGGGTATTTGTATGAACCTGTTAGCGTTCGTGGGATACCTTTCAAAAGAGACCTTAGGAATGCTAAGGGGTTAAGTACATAAATATGTGAATGTATTTGTATTTGTGTTTAAAAATGGTAAATAAACTGTTTTAAGTCCATATCATTGGACATAAGCATAAACCTTAAAACAAAACTATCACTGGCCTACAGACGTTTCATCATTTTAGGGAACCTTCACACAGAATCGTCTCAGGTTATGACTATAACCATGGTTCCCTGAGAGAGGGAACGAGACACTGCGTCCCGAAGGGAGCGCTATGGGAACGCCCTCAGCGTGAATGCGCCTGATGCACGTGTGTCAACTAGTCCAATGGCGAGAGTGAACGTCACCGGTGGGTGACGTCACGACCAGGAAAGGATAAATACACATCCGGAAAGACCGGCTTCAGCTTAAATTGCCGAAGCAAATCGATCACAGGGATGCAGGGAGTATGGCAACGCGACGCAGTGTCTCGTTCCTCTCTCAGGGAACCATGGTTATAGTCATAACCTGAGACGTTCCCTTCGAGGGAACTCGCACTGCGTCCGGGAGCGCTATGGGAACGATATCCCAAAACGCCATAATTCCAAAATGCCTGTCCGTGTGAAACTGTGGCACACTAAGACGAGAGCACTGATGAGCCTGGAGCTGCGTCCAGGTCGAGATATATCATCTCACAACGTGAGTGGCGAGGATCAGCCCACCACATCACAGACTTCCTTGAGGAAAACCCCAACAGCAAGGCTGTGGAAGCCGCCATACTCCTAGTAGAGTGAGCTCTGACAGACAGTGGATACTGCTGACCAGAGACCTCATATGCAAGTGACATAGTCTCAACTATGCACTTGCTAACCATTTGTATGGACGCAGGGAGACCCCTTATTGCACGGTCCAAAACAAACAGTTGATCTGAAGTCCTCCACAGGGCAGCCCTGTGGATATTAGGTGTCCAGTGCTCACACTGGACACACAAGATTCAACTTTTCCTGGTCTGGATCTGAGAACAGAGGACAGAAAGCTTGCAGCACTATAGGCCGTGGAATAATGGCCAGAACCTTAGGTATAAAACCCGGTAGGGTAAAGGAACACTTGACCATCCCTGGTGCACACTCAAGGCACGTAGGGGATACAGATAGGGCCTGAAGGTCTCCTACTCTCTAGGGGAGAAATGGCAAGGAGGAAAACAGTTTCCAATGTCAGAAATTTTTCTGAGACAGAATCAAGCGGCTCAAATGGAGCTGCAGATAAGCCTTCCAACACAAAGGCCAACTCCCAAGCAGGAACCCTAGTGCATGTTGCAGGCCTCAGCCTCAGAGTGCCACGAAGGAAACAATACCTCAAAGGGTTATACCCCGCAACTGTACCATCCACAGGGTCATGGAATGCAGAAATTCGAGGATAGTTTCCTTGTGGCTGGAGTTCTGAGTAAAATATGGTCTCCACAACCTCGATTGAGAGACCAGATACTATGAGTTGGGCCCCTCAGGCCAAACCCACAGGTTCAATACTTCTGGGCGGGGTGAAATATCAAGCCCTTCACCTGGGATAGAAGGACTCTCCTGATCAGAATCTCCGAGGGAGAGCCGTCGAGGAGAGACACAATTTCCAAGAACCATATCCGATTTGGCCAGTAAGGTGCTACTAACAGTAGACTTATCCCTTCCGGGCGAATTTTGTCCAGAACTCCTGGGAGCAGAACAATAGGGGGAAAAACATACAGACATGGCCCTGGCCATGTCTGTACCATGGCATCCAGCCCAAGAGGAACTGGATGCGTAAGGGATAACCACAGTGGACAGTGCGTCAGATCTTGAGACGCGAAAGATCCACTTCCACGTGGCTATAAATCTCCCATATGAGCTTCACCACTTTGGGGTGAAGTCTCCATTCCCCTGGCCTCAGCCCCTGTCTCGACAGGACATCTGCTCCTATATTCTAGGTCCCTGGAATAAGATTGTTCTCACGGAGAGCATCTTTCCCAGGGACCACAGGAGGATCTGGTGTGCCAGATAGTGGGCGCGAGCGCAGACCCCCCTGTTGATTTATATAAGAAACCATCGATGCATTGTCTGTCCAGACAGCTCGATGACCTCTCAGGTCTGGGAGGAAGAACTTCACTGCATTGAAGACCGCCATCATCTCCAGGCAATTATGTGCCACGAAAGATGATGACTCCTCCACAGCCCTTGAGCTGAGCGGCCTTCCATTACCACTCCCAGCCTGTGAGAGAAACATCTATCATGAGAGTGACCCAATGATATTAAGCTCCTAACACAGGGCCCTGGGACAGGAACCAACTTTTCTTCCGTATAACCAAGGTGCGGAGACACCGCTGCGTGATCTTGATCATACGGGCAGGCTCCCCTCAGGGAAAACCCTTGGTCCTGAGCCACTACTGTAAGGGTCTCATGAACAGCAGGCCAAAAGGTATCACTATTGGACGCAGCTGCCATCAGACCCAACAGTTTTAGAAAACTGTTTTACAGTGGGTGACTGGCCTAGATATATCTCTTGTGTGACTGAAAAGATTGCAGAAATACGAGTGGGCGAAGAACGCCCGCAGCGCCACTGAATCCATACCATGCCCAGGAAGGTGGTTCTCTGTAATGGAGAAAGCACACTCTTCTTGGCGCTTCAGCCACAACCCCAATTTTTATATGAGCAAGAACGACATCTCGATGTCGAACTGACCATCTGTTCCGACTGCGCTAATATTAGCCAGTCATCTAATCAGTTCAGAATGCGTATGCCCTGCAGCCTGAGCAAGGCCAGAGCTGCATCTACGCATTTCATGAACATGTGGGGTGATAGAGCTAGACCGAATGGAAGAACCTAATATTGGTATACTTTGCCCCTGAAAGCAAACCTGAGGAACTTCCTATGCTGTGGAAGGATAGAGACATGGAAGTATGCATCCTTTAGAACTATCATGACAAACCAGTCCTCGGATCTGGTTTAGCGTCAACATTTTGAACCCAAGTCTCCTGACTGAATGATTCAAATGATTAAGATCTAATATAGGACACAACCCTCCATCCTTCTTTGGAACAAAATAGTAGCGGTCCTAAAAACCCTAACTCTCTGCTGGGAGGAGGAACCCATTTTGTAGCTCCTTTCGCAAAAGAGTTTACTTTCTGTTCCATTACCAGAGCCTGCCCAGTGAGATAAATTTGGCAGAAGCCTCAACTCTGCCAGAAAATCCACAAAAGGGAACCAGCCTCTCAAAGCTGGTCTCTGGTATACCTAGAGCAGCCACTTTGGTGACCTGAAATACACTGGCAGGAAACAACCCATTTGACTGCTTTCCGACCCTCCTCAGAGGGTGCGAACCTGACACAGCGTCGTGTGAACGCTGAGTCATAGCTTGCTGGAAACTGCTGCGCCCTGAAGCACCAAGGGTGCCAGGGTTGGTAGAATGGCCCCATACGGACAATGAAGTTGAGCGGGCACCGTATACTGAGGTGTACACCGCTCTATCCCGTATGGGGCTGCCCTTAGATTTCATTCAGAGGGTGCGAGCCTGACGCAACGTCGTGGTGAGCGCTGAATCAAAGCTTGCTGGAAACCGCTGCGCCCCAAAGCACAGAGAGTGATGGGGTTAGCAGATCGGTCCCCTGAGTGGCACGGGCACCGTATACTGAGGTGTACACCGCTCCACCCCACAGGGGGCTGCCCTAAGAAGCCTAACACCACTGGCGTCAGGATCTACATAAAAGGCTGAAGTAATACATGAATCTAACTACTTAAAGTCAGATAAATATGCATTATTTTAATTTCTCAAAATTAAATTACAGCCAACTGTGCACTTAATTCCTGAAAAATTAAATGCAGCAAATGATCTATCAGACAAGTAATACGGTCTGAAAGAAATGCTAAATATAGTATGCATATAGGCCATACACACATCAAATTTCATTTAATCTCTCAAAATTAAATGCAGCCACATATCAACCAGACAGGTAAAACGGTCTGGATGAAAGGCTAAATAAAGAGTTATTAGTGCAGACATATAGCTTTTTAAAAAACCAGGCAATAACCCATTTAACTCCTAAATTAAATGCATCAATAAACCACCAGACAAGTGTACACGGTCTGAATGATTGGTTGAATATTTATAACTGCCGTCTGCACACCTAATCTACGCGTTGCCTCGGCAAACACGCAGATCAGAGCCACTAGAATCTTTATTGCAGTTTGCAGACACGAAATCTCACGCGTCGCCTCGGCAGACGCGAGATCCGTGCCACTAGATTCTTTATTGCATTTTGCAGACTGAAATCTACGCTGCCGCCGCAGACGCGAGATCCGTGCCACTAGATTCTTTATTGCATCTTGCAGACTGAAATCTCACGCTACGCCGGCAGACGCGAGATGAGAGCCACTAGAATCTTCAATGCAGTTTGCAGACTCGAAATTCACGCTGCCGCCTCGGCAGACGCGAGATGAGAGCCACTAGAATCTTTATTGCAGTTTGCAGACACGAAATCTACGCGCCGCTCGGCAGACGCGAGATCCGTGCCACTAGAATCTTTAATGCAGTTTGCAGACTGAAATCTACGCTACGCCTCGGCAGACGCGTAGATGAGAGCCACTAGAATCTTTATTGCAGTTTTGCAGACCCGCACCACGCTGCCGCCTCGGCAAACGCGAGATCCAAGCCATAGATTCTTTATTGCTTAAGACTTTATTCCTCGAGAAAAAGCCAAAAGGAGCAGAGCTAAAAATCTCGATAGTGCATCACATCGGAAATTTATGAATGAACACTGTCAGATGCCAATACAAGAGCTGACATGTATGCTCTGCTCTCAAACAAACAACACATGAATCGCGTGTATCCCCACTCGTATAGTAGCGAGGCAGGGAAGCACACACGACACAAGTTGCTATTTGCTCGCCAATAAACTCCTGTCTAGAAATATATAATGCTTGAGGACAAACAACAATAAATAGACAGAGACAGTTACACACAGAGCGCTTTGCTGAGGCACAAAAAGCTGAAGCCGGTCTTTCCGGATGTGTATTTATCCTTTCCTGGTCGTGACGTCACCCACCGGTGACGTTCACTCGCCATTGGACTAGTTGACACACGTGCATCAGACGCATTCACGCTGAGGGCGTGCTCCATAGCGCTCCCTTCGGGACGCAGTGCGAGTTCCCTCGAAAGGGAAATGTGATTGTGGTCAGCTTGTAGGTGTGAATTAACAGCATGCTTGAATGCTTAAATGCTTGATCAGGTTCTATATTTGAATAATTTTCGTGTCTGGTGCTGCTCATTTTTTAACACATTTAACAACAATCGATTATTATTAGTTTTCAGTTAATGAATGAACGGAACATTGTAGCGCACCTCCCATCCAATAAATGGCAATAAGCTTTGTGGTTTGTTACTTTTGATATGAAACAAAGTCTCAGATTTCAAATTATATCCATTTTTATTGCAAAATTTAAAAAAAAAAAAAAAAAAAAAAAAAAAAAAACGTTTTGGCGCTGTTTAATGTGACGCGACAGATTGCTGTAGCGCCTCAGTTCGAGCGAAGTGGCAGCAGGAAGCCCATGTGATTATCTTCTGTGCTGTAATACCAGTTACAGTGTGAAATAAACATGAATGAACATCTGAAGGTATGTTGAAAAATACAGTACAACTTACCGAAATCTGTATCCTGTCTCATGTAATTGCTCAAACAGTGTTTCAACTGCGGTAAGACGTCAATAAAACAGCTTGAGAACAATGTCACGCAACGTCACATTTACCTCAGAAAAACCATATTCAGTGACCATAACTCGTTAGTCAGCTAGAAAAATGAACTCTAGAGAGGAGCATTTTGCTAAATATATGCACAATATTTCATATTCATAATATTTTTTAATGTTCTTCAATATTTAATGCATGTTTGAATAAATCCTTCAAGTTTTTTATGAAAGACACCATTTAAATGAATGTATTTCAAAAAACAAATTGGAGTAATTGTAATTTTAATTGTAAAGTTAGTATTTTAACTGTATTTTTATAAAAACTTCTTTAAGTGTAATTTACTGTGTTTGTATACAAATCAGCTAATTTTAAACTTCAATATTATAGTAATGTAGTACCAACTGACTTCCATGTATAGTTTACAGCATTAGTTGAGAGATTTTTTTTCCTTGACAAAATTTGCAATGTACTGTTCCTGATATATATTCAAAATAATGGATATTAAAGGGTTAGTTCACCCAAAAATGAAAATTTTGTCATTTATTACTCACCCTCATGCTGTTCCACACCCGTAAGACCTTCGTTAATCTTCGGAACGCAAATTTAGATATTTTTGTTGAAATCCGATGGCTCAGTGAGGCCTGCATAGCCAGCAATGACATTTCCTCTCTCAAGATCCATTAATGTACTAAAAACATATTTAAATCAGTTCATGTGAGTACAGTGGTTCAATATTAATATTGTAAAGCGTCAAGAATATTTTTGGTGCGCCAAAAAAACAAAATAACGACTTATATAGTGATGGCCGATTTCAAAACACTGCTTCATGAAGCTTCGGAGCGTTATGAATCAGCGTGTCGAATCAGCGGTTCAGAGCGCCAAAGTCACGTGATTTCAGCAGTTTGGCGGTTTGACACGCGATCCGAATCATGATTCGACACAAAAGATTCATAACGCTCAGAAGCTTCCTGAAGCAGTGTTTTGAAATCGGCCATCACTATATAAGTCGTTATTTTGGTTTTTTGGTGCACAAAAATATTCTCGTCGCTTTATAATATTAGTATTGAACCACTGTACTCACATGAACTGATTTAAATATGTTTTTAGTACATTAATGGATCTTGAGAGAGGAAATGTCATTGCTGGCTATGCAGGCCTCACGGAGTCATCGGATTTCAACAAAAATATCTTAATTTGCGTTCCGAAGATTAACGAAGGTCTTACGGGTGTGGAACGGCATGAGGGTGAGTAATTAATGACATTATTTTCATTTTTGGGTGAACTAACCCTTTAAAACGAATCGGAATCGAATTGCAAGCTTGTGAATCGAAATCGAATCGAATTTTGCAATTTGTGTCAATACCCAGCCACACACACACACACACGTTAATGAAGTCATCTGATTTGATTCTTTGACAACTGCATTGCTCATTGCTAGAGAAATGAACTAGCATTTTTCCTGAAACCATAGTAACTTTGTCACAAATCCATCATTCGAACCAAGATTGTTCAACAATATAAAACTATTGTCAATGACAAAACACAGGTGGAAGAGTAATAACTATAATAAGTAATAAATGAATTAGAAAATGCAACATGACACACACAGTTAATAAATCTGTTGTCAACATCACTTCTGGATACGACTGTGCTCTACACATGCTATTAAACACAGAGTTTACCATTTTAGAACTGAACAAATCTTACAATATATGTATTTTAATTAATTAGCAGTCTCTCTCTCTTTCTCGTTCTCTTCTAGCATGGTTTTTTAGACTCCTCCCGGTTGTGCTGTTCTTCATCTGTTACTATTGCTCCCAGGTCTACTTTGAGAGGTTAGTGTACCAAATCTGTTGTTTTCATTGGTTGTATAGTTGCATGCAAAAGCTTTCAGGGTGTACATATTCTCACTTTAACTACTCAAACTATCTTTTTTTCTTCTTGTCTTTAAGCTATGGAGGCAGCGGAAAGTCCCCTGAACCCACTGCTTCGCTATGTCACAACTATCGCTTGCAGAGGAAGTGGGAGAGTCTTAAATTAAAGTATGTAACCTGTAAACTGTGTGGGGAAACTGTAGTTTACTGAGCCTGAAATTACCTTCCAAACATGGCTCCTTTCTTCTGTGGAACATAAAATACCATACAATGGTCCATACAATGGAAGTCAATGGCTTACGACATTTTTCAAAACAACATGAAGGAGAGTAAATGATAAAAGAATTTTAATTTTTGGGTGGATTATTTGCAAGTTAAGTAGTATTTATCTGACACAAAAAATCATCTAGTCCTCGGCAGATCTTCAAATTTGGAAAATAAATCCTCCGATGAATAATAACACAAGATAAAAGCCATGGGTGACAAGCTAAGGACACCCTATGATTCAGTTGCTTATATATCCACTTTTAGCTGCAATAACTTGAAGTAATCATCTTCTGTATGACTTTATCAGTCTCTCACATTGGTTTGTGAGCATTTGTTTACAGCATTTCAGTCAGGAGAAGGTCTAGACTTGACTTGAGCCATTGCAACACCTTGATTCTTTTCTTTTTCAGCCATTCTGTTGTAGATTGGCTTATAATCTTCAGCTCATCGTCCTGTTGCATGACCCAGTTTTGGCCAAGCTTTAGCTGTGGGACAGATGGCCTCACATTTGACTCTAGAATACTTTGGTATATAGAGGAGTTCATGGTCGACTCAATGAGGTGCTCAGTTCCTGTGGCTACAAAACAAGCCCAAAATGATTACTTCTCCAGCAGCATGCTTGACTTTTGGTATGAGGTGTTTGTGCTGATATGCTGTTTTTGGTTTTCACCAAACGTGGCTCTGTGCATTATGGCCAAACACCTCCACTTTGATCTTGTCTGTCCAAAGGACTTGGTTCTTAGAAGTGTTGTGGTTTGTTCAGATGCAGCTTTGCAAACCTAAACTGTGCTGCCATGTTTTTTTTTTAGAGAGAAGATGCTTTCTCCTGGCAACCCTTCCAAACATGCCATACTTGTCCCGTCTTTTTCTAATAGTACTGTCATGAACTTTATCATTTATAATGTTAACTGTGGCCTGTAGAGTCTGAGGTGTAGTTCTTGGGTTGTCTGCAATTATACACTACCATTCAAAAGTTTGGGGTCAGTAAGAATTTTTATTTTTATTTTTTATTTTTTTTAAAGAAAGTAAAGAAATTAATACTTTTATTCAGCAAGGATGCATTAAATCGATCAAAAGTGACAGTAAAGACATTTATAATGTTACAAAAGATTATATTTCAAATAAATGCTGTTCTTTTGAACTTTCTATTCATCAAAAAAATAAAATATTGTACACAAATATTTTGTACAATTGTACACAATAAATGTTTCTTGAGCATCAAATCATCATATTAGAATGATTTCTGAAGGATCATGTGACACTGAAGACTGGAGTAATGATGCTGAAAATTCAGCTTTGATCACAGGAATAAATTACTTTATAAAATATATTCAAACAGAAAACAGTTATTTTAAATTGTAATAATATTTCACAATATTACTGTTTTTACTGTATTTTTAATTAAATAAATGCAGCCTTGGTGAGCAGACGAAACTTCTTTTAAAAACATTAAAAATCTGACCGTGTCCAAACTTTTGACTGGTATATTCAAACCTGCACACTCTTACACAGGCAGAGAGAATAAAATGAATGGAAGTGTATGACTGTAAGCATTACTGCAAAACTGGAAAATGTCTAAATAAATAAACATCCAATGTATATTTTCTAAGTAGGGCTGTGCAATTAATCGTATTTTCGATTTCAATTTCGATTTTGGCTTCCAACGATTATGAAAACAAGATAATCGAGGTAAAACGATTACTGTACCGCTGCTGCATTCTGTTCAGCACACTTTCCTTTCCTTCACAGCTGTGCGCTTTTATTCCTCCCTAACCCAAACTTAAAATCCAAATCAGCCGAATAAGAGAGGGATGTAAAATGCAGTCTACTGTTGTCTAAACTTCGGGACGTGCTTGATATTAAACATAAACAGTACAGTGCTATTAAAAACGCATTAAGCCACGAAACTGACGCTGTTCCCTAGGCGGCCACCTGTGCGCGTTCAGAGACAGTGCGGAACGCGCATAAGCAAAGGGCTTCAGATACGCGCCTAAACAGTCAAATAGCCAACACAAATATATTGAAATGCCGTTTTGGTAAGTATCCTCGTAAATACAATCGGTTATGTCTTAAGTGTACACTGAGAAAGTGCGCGTGTGTAGTGCTGCCTTCACGTGCTATCGGAAATTTGACCACTTCTGAAGTCGTGATTACGAGCTCATCGCATTCATGTTGCGAAATGAAAGGGTGTTCATGTGCAATTTTTACCTAGGAAACTCGTATTTACCATAATTCCGAGACCACGTGAATGCAGCATAATAGCTGGCCTATATTGGACCTGTGCAGCTCTTAAAGGGACAGTAGCCAACATTAATTACTGCTGCAGTCATTGTTAATCTAACAAGAAAAGACAAAGATCAAATCACTCACTGCTCTTCAATGAATAACTTTTTTTTTTTAGTTTTAAATAAAAATTTGTCTATATTTTTGTCTATATTTAATGTATACAGCAGTTATTTTACATTGAATTATTCTGTTGGGTATTACTTATCTAAAAACCACTGTTAGTACTGAAAAACCTAAAGCACTGTTTATTTCATTTGTATTTTTGTTCTGTTGTATTTTTTGTCTGCTTTGTTTGTAATTAGTTCCTTTGTTCTTATTTAATTGTTGACTGTTTATTGTCTTCTGTAACTGTTTTGAGGACTTTTTACGTACATTAATTAACCTAGTATTAGTAGGAGTGTTGATAATTGTGAAATTTCACTGACATTTAAAATTACTCGTATCATGAAATAAGACTTTCATCATATCACCCACCAACAGTGGCGTAAGTTTGTTTTAAAAAGTGGGTGGGACATGAGTGTGTGTGTGTGTGTGTGTGTGTGTGTGTGTGTGATCGCTGCTTTCAGTTTAAGCAGCACATGAATGGATCATCTCTTCCTACTTCCGTTTTAAAGCGCCAAGAGAGCACAATTGCATGCCACTGATAACAGCGGCAACATCAACGAACGCTCTGATGATTTCATGTGTATTAGTTACATCCATGCCGCAAGATGTTTCAAAAAGTGGTAGGGACAATATCAACCCTGGTGAAAAGTGGTGGGGACGTGTCCCACCTGTCCCACCTGCAAATTACGCCTATGCCCACCAATAATCGTGTTAAATAATCGTGATTTCAATATTGACCAAAATAATCGTGATTATGATTTTTGCCATAATCGAGCAGCCCTGTTTCTAAGCATAAAATCTAGAATTCGCATAAGCGGACACTTCAGCCATCTTTTGGCCATTATTTTTGTCATAACAATTTTGACCTGACATGAAGTCAAGTTATTTTTCTTTTTTCATCAGCTAGCAGTAATCTGGACCAAATACATGATAAAGTCTCATATTTTCATAATGTTTCAACTTATAGAAGTGCATATTTTTACTGTAGAGAAGCTCCATATGTTTGCATATTTGCTTATACAGGACAAATGATTGTGAAATTTACACATAAATAAGATCTTAAGATCTAAATGACCTAAAACACCAAATGAAGTGCATAAAGTTATGGGGAAATTAGTGTTTAATTTAATTACTCTTACTGTTCTGGGTCATAAATGACTGCGAACAGCCAAGGTGTGACCCTTTATCGAAAAGCTTAGGAGGGTTTATTAGTATTTGAACAGACTTATTACAACATGTGTTTTCTCTCTGTTATTAGTTTACACAGCTGGCAGTTCCCTATCCGATCAGAGCACATAGAGCCTCATCATTCTCCATCAGAAGTTTCACCTTTTGCATTTAGTTGTTTATTTATTCGTTCACTAGAATCAGATTTTGCTGCAAACATTGTAGTCTTCAGGAGACCTTTAACAGTGGGGGGCATTGCCTGACCAATTAAGTTATCTTTGTAACTCTTCAACGAATCAAAATTATTTTGATAATTTTTTGTCATGAATGTCTGGAGATGATGTGTGCCAAGTTTCATGTGAAAAAGTTTTTTTTGAAAAAGTAGACTTTTAGGAAAAAATTTCCATGACTGAAATGAAATATAGAGCCCGAATCATTATGAAGAAGAATTTTGATTCTAGACCTTTATGGTTCCAAAGTTATTAACCAAAATGCAAAGGCACTTATTATAGTGCCATCTAGTTTCCAACGGATGTGTGTCTGTGCCCCTGAGTAGTGGGGTGGGATTTCTGATCATCCCACCATGGTCTCTGACCTCAAGATAGTTTTAGAAAAAGAAGAAGAAAATCCTTACAAATACAATAAGAACTGACAGAACTGTTGACTCTAAGCCTACCCCTTAACCCACACTAAAACCTAACCACACCGCAAATGCAGAAGAAGTGCTTTGCAATACAACATGAACACAATGACTACATTGTATCAAATAAATGCACCTTTGGATGTAAGTACATAGTAGTTTCCTTCCTAATTTAGTTGACTAATAAACCTGCCATTGTATATTATCTCTTGGACTAATTGCTTTTTGTAAAAGCGTCTGCTAAATGCATAAATGTAAATTTATTTAAATACACATATAAAATCTATAAAAAACTCTAAATAATGTTTTTTAGTTAATAATCAAATATTGATGATTATTATTTATCATCATCAACAGCCACCATTTTATACTATTAATGGTTCTACAGACCTTTGTGAAACTTTTCAGACATTTTTTCTACATTAAACTGACAATATATATACCAGTCTTTCTCTTCATTTGCTCCTCCAGTATTTTCTACTTCCCAGCTAGTCCACCCGCTCTCAAACTTTTTAAATTTGTCAAATATCTCAAATATATACATATATCAAAGATCGCTTGCTACTGGTTATGTACCGCCTGGACTTGCTGTCCTGAGTAACTTTAGACCAATTTTCAACTACACAATTACAGTCTCATTTGGATAAACACAATCTGGTGTTCATCCTCTCCATAGTACAGAGACTGCTCTTTTAAGAGTAGTGAATGACCTCCACCCCGCCTCTGATTCTGGGGCCTTCAGCCTCCTGGTCCTCTTAGATCTGACTGCAGCTTATTCAATTAAATTCACATTTATTTATATAGCGCTTTTCACAATAGATATCGTTTCTTTACAGGAAATGCATGTCAACATTACAATTTAGAGTGATCTGTTATCAGAGGGGACTGTGTCCAAATTATGTAATTTCAGAAATGTACATATACAAATAATGCAGTTAGCTTACAATGTATTAATTTAAACAATGTGTTAATTTGATGTAGAAATAATGAGTTCATTAAAGTAATTAATACGTGTTAAAAATAATTAGGATATATTGCAATGATAATGATTATGATAATGTTTGCCATTCAATGGCTAACTTCATATCTCTTGGACAGGCAAAAATTTATTAGCATTAATAAACAGAAATCTTGCTCTGTCAGTGTTTCCTCTGGTGTACCTCAAGGATCCGTTCTTGGTGCACTTCTATTTCTAATCTATATACTTCCTCTTGGTCAGATCATCCAGAGTCATGGTCTTAATTTCCATAGTGATGATACACAAATCTATTACCATGTGTTTTCTCTATTGTAACATCCTCAGTGTTGTTAGTTTACACAGCTGTATGCTTCATATTGGTCAGATTATCCAGCGTCGTGGTCTTAATTTGCTGTGGTCTTAATTAGTAATGATACACAAATCTATTACCTTTCAGCCCAAAAGTCCTGTTAGTAGGCCCAAAATCCCTTGTCTTTTTCCAACACGACTTCTCCATTCATATTGACGGAGGTATAGTTCATCCATCACCCACTATATGGAATCTTGGGGTACTATTTGATTCAAAATTATACATTGAACCCCATATCAGCTAGCTTGTTAAATCATGTTTTTTCTAAATTCACATAAAAGATGCGTTTTGGTCATTCGGATCACAAGAAGACGAGCGACACGTACCCGTTTACATCTCTTTTGCCCACTTTTTTTTAACCACTTCTGTCTTAATTTCTTCGAGGGGAGGGTCTATAGGTGGGTAAATGTCTGGGTTTTTTCGATCTAATTAATAAAATAAGCTCACACAATTTACATATGAATGCATCAGCTTTCGTTTCTGCTCTGAGAGCTTCAAGACCACGTCGAACGCTGTGAGTGCTTGTGCATTGTGCTTGGTACGTTTTTTCATCTTCAAACCAAACTTGGGTCTTCAGCCAACAAAGTTTAAATCCCGTCTGGCTAGAGCGCTTACAATAATGTTTACGCGTTAGGTCAGTAGGCGTCTTTTGCGCTGTTTGAACGCATGAGCATTTGCACTTCGAAAGCAATCCGGTCGAATGCGTTTTTGACTACCTCTGGAAGCGGTCAAAAGTGGACAAGCTCAAAATGTTTTACACCCCATTTACACCTGTATTTAGCGTCGTCCACTTGTGATCCGATCGAACAAAACGCATCTTAATACCAGGCGTAAACTGTTTTTGTTGCTTTTATAACCTCGCATCTGGACTATTGTAACACTTTGGTCTGTGACCTACCCACTTAAGCCCGTAATTGCTTGCAACTAGTTCAAAACTCAGCTGCTCGTACCCTTACATTTAACAAAAAATCAACTCACAGCATTCCCATTCTTCAACAACTGTACTGGCTCCCATTCAGTTGAAAATACTTGACCTAGTTTTTAAGGCTTGCTGTGGTTAAGCACCTTCATATCTTACAGGATCACTACACACTTTTTTTCCTCTTAGATCAAGTTCTGAGAATTTGCTTGTACCTCCCAAGTTCAAACTATCTACTGTTGGTGGTAGGACGTTCAGCATTTCAGCTCCTCAGCTTTGGAACAAGCTGCGCCAAAACTCCTTACTCAAGACCTTCAAGACTGAATTCAAAACTCATTATAAATAAAAAACTCTATATAAATAAAACATATTATTATAGCTCTTTTCTTTACACACAGAATATTGATCTCGAGCTGAACAGCCTAACAGCAGCTCTTAAAAGGGATTTCTCTTGCAGCTGTACTCAATGATGTAGCCAGAGAATAACAGGGCACTTAATGAAAAAGGACACTCTCATGGGCAGTGGGAGTGTGTAGACGCCTGGCAGCACTAAAACCAACACATCTATGTGTAATGATTCTGGCTGTGCTGGGCTCCGCTGCACTGTTATGACAGACTAGCTTGGTTAAAACCAACATGTCAATCTCAAGCTTTTGAGCTTTACACAAAGACAACACAGCAGTGTAGCCAAACTAGTGCCCTGCGTAATAAGTATCAGTGTTGTTTGTTAGTGGCCATACAGTCTTCACAGGTGAATGCTGCCATTTTTGCCTTTTCACAATGTAACTTCAACCACATTTCAAATTATGTATTGTGTTTGGCAGTGGAAATGATTGTGATGGCCATCTCTAACTCGAAGGCTAATTTCATAGGATTCTGTATCTTTTGAGTGATTTACCTCTGGTGTACCTCAAGGATCCGTTCTTGGTCCACTTCTATTTCTAATCTATATGCTTTCTCTTGGTCAGATCATCCAGTGTCATGGTCTTAATTTCCATAGTGATGATACACAAATCTATTACCTTTCAGCCCAATACTGTTTTTCCTCCTCCTTCCATCACTTCCTGTCTACAAGATCCAAGTATGGATGGCTCAACACTTCTTAAATCTGAATACTGACAAAACAGAAATCCTGTTAGTAGGCCCAGAATCCCTTGTCTTTTCCCAACATGACTTCTCCATTCATATTGACGGGGGTATAGTTATTAAATGATTTGAATAACGCATGTTAAAGCATTTATTTTACTTTCTATCTTCAGTCACTAGAGAATAATGATGAATATTGTCTGAACCTCCTAATGAGTGACGCCTGTTTCACAATGCAAGCGTGAGCGTAACTAAATCACCACTGCAGCTGCAGAGACGCGCGAGTATTCACACTGGAAGCGTTTGTACAGCGTCACAGCAGCGGCTTGAAAGCTACATATAAAGTGAGCATTTCTTTACAAAGACAGCTATAAATTTGTTTTTATAAGTTGGTCATTTATAAACTTGATAGTCTTGAAAGTTTGTTAACATGGAGAGGTGTACAACAGTCGCATATAAACGTAAATAAATAAAAATAAATAAATAAAAGCCTCGTGTCATCCATTGCTGCACATGAATGAGGTAAGCTTTGTGTTTTACATCATCTGCCGCATGCAGATGTTAACAAGACAGCAAACTCGGGTTTGATTTGGGAATGCTGCAGCCTATATCTCTCTGTGTAATAACTAAAGTAATGTTTATATACCATATTTTCTGGCTAGTTTACTTTATTTTTTATAACACACCATACTTTAACCCAAACTGAATAATTAAAAACAAGTTTAAATGGGTAAATCTTCTATAAATATTTTTGATTTTTAATTTTCTTTTCTGTCATACTCAAATTCTTGTTAAAACACATTAGACATGATTATTCTGTGCATTTTGAACACTTTTTGTGTGAAATTGTTTATTTTGTCCATCAAAAGTGTGCTTTCACTTTCATTGAGTGTCAGCAGCGCAGCAAAAATAGACTCGGTGCCGAAACCCCCGTTTCACTGCTGCTCACGCGACGCTCCTGCTTGACGCTTACGCGCTGCTGCTGCTGCCGGTGTGAATGCATCCGTTGGTTAACATGCACGCCGAAAAAAATACGCGCTGCTTATGCTTGCAGTGTGAAACGGGCGTGAAAGTACATGTTATCAGTATTTTTTGGGAAGTTTCCTGGTCAGAGCTAGAACTCAACCAACTCAGACCTTGAAGAAGCTGTGTCTCTGTTTGTGTGTCAGAATCCATAGTTAAAAGTCCTGACTTTGTGAACAACTGGCATATAAAATGACCATCTTTTAGACAAACTGGAGCCTATAAATGCTGATACATGACCTTGGTGGGTCACTTTGTGCCTAAGCCAGGATCTTCAGCATCATCAGTGGATAATCAGTGGAGATTGCTTCTGTCTATCAGTCCATGTGTGGATATTTTCTAAGTTTAACGATTTCTTAGCCAATCAGAATCTTCCAACCTGAAGTAATGACGTAATTTAGTGGCTTTGTGTAAATGTGAAAGTACAGAGGGCGGCATATGAACTCCTTGAGTGTTGAAGCTGACGTCTACTGATGAAACTGCGAACTATTCTTTTCAGTTAAATTTCCTTCAATTAATTTTTTTAACTCTTCATTCATCATATCTGGTCTTTGGGTCTTAACTGTAAATTCCCCTACAGTAGCATTTTAGGTATCCTAAATGAATTGTAAATACATTGTTAACAGTTAAATAATATTTTTGCATAATTTGACAGGCCAATAGAGTGCTGCAGGGATGATGGAAGACTAATTCACCAATGGTTCCCTCAAGATGTTCCCAGGGGTTTGAATTTTTTTAAATTCATGATTTAAATAAGGTCTGTAATAAATTTCATAACTTGACGATACTTGGATGTTTTGCTCTACATAAATGACACACACACACCCAAATGTTCTTAATAGTTTTTAAAACAAACATAAAAGCTTCAAAATTCTCTTTATCAATAAGTATTGTCGAGTTATATTTACCACTGCCCTTATTTTACTCATGAACTGAAAAAAAAAAAACATTAGTAAAACCTATAGCAAAATCTCGAGGGAACCACTGGCGAATTATTCTTCCGGGTTTTGATGTCATCCCTTCAGCACTCTATTGGAAATGATGCACCATAAAGAAAATGTGTTTGCAGGTGTTATTTATTTACTTTGAATTTTCTGATGTCAATGACACTGTTGCTGTGTCCTTGGTAACCGAGTAAACTAAATGAATACAAGTTTATTAGGCGGGAGGAAAGTGTTGGTCTAGCTTGAAAGGATGCCAAAACTGAGAAACAAAACATTAAAAGTAGTTTGTTTTTGAGTCTGTCTTTTGTTTTACCAAAACAGCGTGAGCCGAAAGACTGAGCTCTTTCTAAAGCTGGAGGATTTCTTCTGGAGGCAACATCTGTCAGCTGAAGCCCTGCCCTATGGTATTAAAGGCAGCGGTATGTACAGCTTCTGTTGGTCCTCTCTGTTATAATCTGTCCTTTAATACAATGGTTAAATCTAGTGCAAGGTCATTAAGCTAATGCTTATGTAGTACATGATCACATAAATGTTGTTGCTGAAACCTCACTTACCCTAGAAAAACCTTTCAGTCAACCTAATATAAAGAAGTTTGTTTGTTTTTTCTGCAGTCAGAATGCTTTTACTGCAAAACGAGAAGGATTTACATGGTGCTCATCGTTCTGCGTGCGATCCACTGTTGTTGATGCATTCATAATGATGGACTTTGTTCAAATACTTTCTTCTTTCTCACTGCAGAGCTCCTGCTTTTGAAGGTCTTAGCAGTGATTTCCAGATACACAATGCCAGGAAACATTGAGAGGTAAAGTAGGGCGGACCATTTTTTTTTTTTTTAGCATCTAAACTCTGAACTCAAGCTCCCATAACTTTGTTGATAAAGATCCGCTTATTTGTTTCAGTTGCTTATGACATTCTGTGGAGTGGCATGAATTACAAGTATTACAAATGAACAACAGTAAAGTTCTTGCTTATGTTCAAAATTATCTTGGTTTCCATGTGATAACCTCTGAAAAGACAGAATGACTTTCTGACAGTCTTTTAAAAGGAGAAGTAAAACCCAGTAGCTCCTATAGTGATGGCTAATTTTCCCTGTTTAATTTTGATGTTTGTTTAATGTTTATTGTTAGAAAACCAACCCTAGTAAAAAAAGAGAGATATATTTAAAATACATTTATTTCATACTAAGTATAGTTCAAATATATATACATATTTACTGATATATCACTGGAGACTTACTGTTATAAAAATTATAATTAAACTTTATTTGGAGTATTACTTGTGCACAATGCACATTTCTTAATATTAAGCCTAAAATGTGTTTTAATGTCAATATTGATAAGGATTATATGAACTTCGAATAATATTCGTCTTTAAATACAAGATATTTAAAGTGTACCTAAAGTATACTTGCAATACTTTCACTTTAGCACAATCAAATATACTTCAGTATATCTTTATTTGGACAGCACTATTTCCACACAATTAAAGTGCATTAAGTACAACATTTTAAGTATACCACTTTAGTATACCAAAAGTACAATTGCAGGGTATTTTTATTTAGCACATAAATATGTAAATGTATTTGTATTATACTTAGCATGAAATAAATGTATTTTAAATACATTTTAGTATATTTATTTTTTCTCTAGGGAAATCATATAAATCAGGATTTTAAATTAATGTTTTCAATGAACTTGAAAATTGCAAATTTGCATTATTACCATTTTTTTTTTTATTACCACTAAAGTGAATAAACTTTATTAATGAATGAAATGTTCAAGGTGTCTAAATAAATTATTATTATTATTATTATTTATTTATTTATTTTCTGAAATACCGAATTCCACTGACTATTTTCATAGAAATTGCATAAAAAATAAAACTGCTTCTATAACATTTAGGTTGACAAGCAGCATTTTCTGATGTTAAGCACCTCATTTCACTGACTATTTGTTGAAAAGAAAAAAATAAACATCATTTTTTGAGGCCCTATTGTGTACCGTATTCATGGAAAGTGCCTTTTTTGTGTCAGCAGTTTAGATTGCAGGACATGTGCAGTCATTGGAAACGGCTTTTCCATAAAAAACAGTTCACTGGGGGAGATCATTAACAAATACGACGTGGTGATCAGGTAAAAAAAGACCTCCACCTTTGTTTGACCTCTTTCAGCATTTCTACTACACTGCTTTTATTTACCACTTACTAGTCCTCTTTCTTTGAAAAAGTCTCTGTTTTATATTTCTCAGAAAGTTTTAGCTTGAGCTTTTTAGTTCATTTCTCCTCTCCATCTCGTTTTCCATCTCCATCTATCCGCTAAATATATTTTTCTTTCGGGCGACGGAACGATAGCCTTTCCATTAGTCTGGCTTGTATTTTGCATTCTTGTTTTATTGTAAATCTGTTAAGTGGTATAAAATAGGCTCACTTAACAATACCTCCTGCAATTAGAGCGCTGCTTGGCTACTGTTTCTCAACCTTTGATTCTCAAGCAGATTTATAGCCTTGGAGTGAACTAATGCCATTTTATTTCTTGTAAGCCGCTAACAAGCGGCAGAGTTTGGCTGAGTGCATTTTTCCATGGTCTCCCCCTCCTCGCCGTGTGTTCTCAGAAGCTAATCACGGCGGGGGAGGAGAGTCCAGCCGGTTGACATTTGGTGTTGAATTACAAATCCTGATGCTTCAAAGTCTCCATTAGTGAGCGGAACACCAGCCCCTCTCTAATCTCATTTATGAGAAAGACGCCCTCTTCCTGCATGGATTCACTCCCATGACAAATGACATGCTATGTGAGGATGAATTAATAAGGATGTGTTTGTAGTGTCTATAACATTCACTTTTGTTTTGTAACTGATGATTTTTGAAAGAATTTATTTCATAAAAATGTGATCACATTACAATTGTCTCCCTTAATATGCTAATGCGTTTTGTTGCTAAAGGGCCCCATGTGAATAATAAGTGTGCTTAATTGTATTTGAATGTGCACTTGTAGTGTACTTCAGATCTAAGAGTATTTTTTAAACTTTACTTTCTGATAATAATATATAATAATAGTATATATTATTAATTAATATAATATAATATTAATTAAATAAAAGTGTACTTAAAGAGAGCACTTTCATTACTGTTTCTTAACATACTTAAGTGCACTTTGTAATAATGGCAGAATAATAGTTTTACTTTATAGTACATTTTAAATCATTATTTTTTTATTTAAAAATCTTTTGTCATGCTTTAAAGAAGAACACTTATTTTGATGTGTTGACTAACACACTGAAGCACATGTAAAGTACTTGATTATATCATTTTAACTGTAGTGTGATATTTGATGCTACATTTAAAGTTAATATATTTTAAATGCATTTTCATCATTACAAATAACAAATACATGATACAAGCTTCAATAGAAATGACAAAGTATATATATTTAAGTTTATCTTAAATGCTTGTCAGTACATTCAGCAGCACACTTTAAACATATTGCAAAGAAAATGTAAGTATTTATGAAATTACATATAAAGATGTACTGAAGTCCTACTTAAATGGGTCAAAAACACAACTAATTGCGTTTAATATAAATTCGAACTATAATTTAATTTAATTCTAAATAGCATGCAGTGTCTTGAAACATTACATTTAGTTCGCACTTAAGCATGTTTATTAAAGTTTATTATTTTTGTAAGAACTCTTTTCAAGTTTTCACAAGGTGTGGCAGGAAATTGTTGTTGTTATTTGTTTTCAAGTAGCCTCTGCTAACATTGATAATATTACATCACAGGCTTGGCTGCCTCAAGAATGTCCGCTATTGTAATCCAAACACTTTAGGTTGACCTGGTCCGCAACACATTCACAGAGTGAAACACACACAGTTTACAGTGAAATGTATTGCGGCCTTCAAGTCCTCCTACTTACAAGCTTGGAGGTCATAATTATGAGGTGATGTACAAATACATTTTATCTGGAAAAAATGGATATTGTTTATATTGTTTGGATATTTATGTTTAGCAATTTCATATTTCTTCTTTCTTTTTAACATACTGCCAAAGTCAGGAAGCTTTTTTAGCACTAGTGTAGCAAAATCAAGGGCAAAGAGTGTAAATAAAGTCTGTAATTGACTTTTTAATGTATTTTATCATTCTCTTGCTGCCATTTGAAATAATGGGAAATGCAATTTTGGCCGCACAAGCCTGTCACCTCATAAATCGGCTTAATGAGTAGTGTTTTCTGGCAAGCTTTACCACTATTCATCATCAACAGTGCACAAATTGTGTGGAAACTACATTGTACAGTCAATATTCACAAATTATGACCAACACCAATTTGTTTCCTTAACTGCACATTCTCAACTCTGAAAATTGCATTATCGTGGTGCACTGCATTGATATTAAAGCTTACACACTCATATTATCAGTGCTTATTCCGACTTGATTTGAGGTCAACAAATATCCAGCTCTGATTTGACCTTTGACATTAATATAAATTGCTTTTGTCCCCCACTTTGTGTGTCAGGCTGAATGACGCCCCAGTGAGAGGCTTTGAGGAGGATGTGGGTAACAAGACCACTTTGCGTCTGTTTTACCCCGAATCCGCCTCCTATAATCCGGGTATCCACAATGACCCGGACACCCTGCTGGTCCTGGTTCCTTTTAAACAGCAGGACCTCCGCTGGCTCAAAGAAATCCTATATGATGAGAAGAGGGTCAGTCCATCTCACTTGTTTTTTTTAAACCTGTGCCAGATTTCCCCCTGATTTCCCAGTAATCACAAGGCGCTGCTTTCTCTCTGTGCTTGATTTAGGTTCGAAAGGGTTTCTGGAAGCCTCCTCCTCAGATCTGGCTCGGCCAGGCCGGTCAGATCCGTATCCTGGACCCGTATTTTCTTCGCCTAACAGCCAGCAAGCTTATGCAAATTCCATTGCAACCACGCCGACAACAGGTGAGATCTGCACACATGACCAGGCTCCAGGGAATGATAAACACTCTCATCACTATGGAAATGCACATACTTTGGCAGAACAGATATTCCAGTGTGGATATACACCGATCATAACATTATGAGCACTGACAGGTGAAGTGAATAACACTGATTATCTCTTCATCACGGCACCTGTTAGTGGTTGGATATATTAGGCAGCAATTGAACATTTTGTCTCGAATTGCTCAAGAAGTTAATGCTGGTTCTAATAGAAAGGTGTCAGAACACACAGTGCATCGCAGTGCTCATAATGTTATAATGTTAGGTCATAAGGTGGTCATAATGTAATGCCTGATCGTTGTAATTTCAGATATGGATATTGTGCCACTTACATATTTGACAGTTATGAAACAATTGTAATGAGACTTTTTAAAACCTAATAAATTGCTTGCATAGGCAGCATTTTAATGCATCATAAATTGATTTTTGACAGAATTGTATGTGGCATGCTAAGAAAAAATGTTAATTAATGATAAATTTTAGATAAAAGGTTTTAAGGAGAGTCCAGCCGGTTGACATTTGGTATTGAGTTACAAATCCTGATGCTTCAAAGTCTCCATTAGTGAGCGGAACACCAGCTTCTCTCTAATCTCAAATTTGTGAGAAAGAGGGAGGTACTTCAAATCTTAAAAGTATTTTTAAACCGTACTTTCAGATAATTACATATAATATAATAATATAATATTAATGAAATAAAAGGCCACTTAAGTGCACTTAAAGAGAATACACTTTCATTAGGGCTACTATGTTTCTTAACACACTTAAATATACACTTTTAAAAAGTGCACTTTGTAATAATGACAGATTAAAAGTTTTACTTCAAAGTACATTTAAAGTACACTGTTCCTCATCAACAGTGCACAAATTGTGTGCAAACTACATTTCACAGTCAATATTCACAAATGCTGTTAAGCCCAAAGTGTACTTTGGTTTTTACACATATGTTTTAGGTTTATAAAACATAAATAAATCATGCAAAAAGTGTTCCTCACACAAAGCACAGGAGACTCGGCTCACAACTTACTTTAATACAGTTTAAAATATATTGGGTAAATATTAATCCATATTTATTTATGTTTTATAAACCCAAAACAAATGCTGTTAAGCCCAAAGTGTACTTTGGTTTTTACACATATGTTTTGGGTTTATAAAACATAAATAAATATGGATTAATATTTACCCAGTATATTTTAAACTGTATTAAAGTAAGTTGTGATCCGAGTCTCCTGTGCTTTGTGTGAGGAACACTGTTTGCATGATGCAAAACATTTACATGAAGAAACTTCTGACTGTAAATTTTCCAGGTGAAAGTTGAAGACGTAATATTTTTATGCAAATGGGTTAAACAAAGTTTGGGCTCGGTAAGATTTTTTTTTTTTAATGCTTTTAAAAGAAGTGTCTTATGCTCAGCAAGGCTGCATTTATTTGATAAAAATGCTGTAAAAAACGTCATTTTATGAAGTATTACAATTTAAAATAACTGTTTTCTGTGTGAATATATTGTAAAATGTAATTTATTCCTGTGATCAAAGCTGAATTTTCGGCATCATTACTTCAGTCTTCAGTGTCACATGATCCTTCAGAAATCATTCTAATATGATGATTTGCTGCTCAAGAAACATTTATGATTATTATCAATGTTGAAAACAATTTTTTTCAAGAATTCTTTGATAAATTGAAAGCAGCATTTATTTAAAATACAAATCTTCTGTAACATTATGTCTAAACAGTCCCTTTTGATAAATTTAATGCATACTTGCTAAATAAAAGTCAATTTCTTTAAAAAAAAAACAAACAAAAGAAAATCCTACTGACCCCAAACGTTTGAATGGGAGTTAATGTCTTATGTCTGTTTTTCATTTGCTTCACTTACAGTAGTGAAGGTCAGACGATCATTCTTACAGATCGACTTGTTGATGTTATGATGTTTCTAATAAAATGACCAGCCAATTGGCAAGCGTTTAACTCACCAAAGCCAATTTTCACTCACGTGTGTTAATTTTGGATTCTGCTTGTTTTTTTAGTGAGAGCCAAGAGATTTGTTACTGTGAAATGTCTGTACGGTCAGTTATCTATGATTTTAGAATTACGATTAGAAGTGTTTCTGTTTATTTCTGGTACATCTTATCTAATGCTAGTAACAGCCAGGGAATACAAGAACAAGCTCAAAGTGCTTTGCACCTCCTCCCAACCAAACTCTTCCCTCTCTCTGTGTCCATCTATCTTTCTTTATCATTTTGTCACCTATATTTTTAAACTAAGCACAGTGTCAGTCAGGCTTAGACAAACACATGCATACATCCTCTTTCTTGCCAGTGTAGTTTTGTATTTTTGGAGGCACACCCCTCCACATATTTCTGTCAGGTGGACATTTATTCCGCTTGTTCGACCAGACACACGTGCAGCAGATGTACTTCTTTATATTACTCAGGCTGCTTAAGAAGGTTGTCCTCCCGTGTACCTCGCTGACAGGAACCCCTGCTAACTCTGGGCCGACAGCCAGAATCACAAAGATGACACGGCAAACAGCCGTACTATGCCACCAAATATGGGAGAAACACACATGCACATCCACATGCCAGAAAAATGAGAGTGATGTTTTTAGTCAAACATCAACATGCTAGATCTTTACCTGGACACTTATTACCAACAGCCAGCACAGCCTTCAGACTGTCAAGAGAGCTTTCAACGAATGCTAGCAGAACCATTGGCTTCTAAAATTAGACGTAGAGCAAGAAAACGGAAAATAACTACAGGAAATCTCAAAGCTTGTCTGTTACTTAGTAACATCTGTTGTGTTTTCAAGGTTCATGGTCATAAAAAAAACCAAAAAAAAAAAACATTTAAATACCAGGGAATTTATAAAAAATAATAATTTACAGGCATGTAAAGACAGAAGACAATCTAGCCAGGTTTATTAGATAATTACCAATACTTCTACCTTCTGAGTATTATTATTATTATTATTCAATCCATTGTCCAAACCACTTATCCTCTGCAGGGTTGTGGGTATTATTATTATTATTATTATTATTACCATTTACAAGACACACTTTATTATTTACAGGGCACAAAACAATATTTGAAAACTTAATCCACAAATATAATATTAGCTAATATGTGACCAGTGCTGGCAAAATTAGTCGCAATGAGCAAATTTTCAAAAATGAGTTTTTGTTATTTTCACATTCTGTGTTAAAAAAAAAATCTTCAAAATGATGTATGATTCATTGAAATCCAAAAAATGACTGCGCTACATCTGTTTGAAGTCGATATTCAGCAAAGTCAATTTTGAGAAAAATCGAGTTAAAGTTTTCTCAAGGTTCCAAAAACAAAATCACCAGCAACCAAACCTTAAAATCCCTGGTAATACCACCAAATTTGGCACAAACCAAGTCAAAACCCATATCTATAGGAAATCTAATCTAATATGTTACACATCAGATGTTTTTCCCCAACTGTTAACCAAATGTTTACTTAAGACATAACAGATATTCGTGAATTCCAGATTTTTTGAAGTACTGTAATTCTGTGTGTATATGTATATCAGGATCACACGATATACATATACACGTCTTTGTGCGCACGCTTCGGATCTGTCAGTCAGCGCGAGTTAGATCATTTTGTTTACATCAGCATGAGTTTGAAAATCACATTTCATTGGTTCAGACTCGTGCCATCGAGAATTCGCTATGAATATTCACAAAGTTGGAATGCTGCGCTTTTAAACGATACCAAACTTGTGCTGAGGGAAGTGTCAGTCCTCGAGAAGCAGGCAGAGAAAAACAGCATTTTTCATGGTCAAAGGAAAGGTACTCCTCTCAGAAAACATACAAATAAAGATACTTTTAGATGTTTAATTGCTATTAGAGCATTGGGATCACTAGACGAGGGCTTAATTAACTCATTTTTGTGAAAACCTCAATTTCGACCAAATTGACATGTCCAAGAGTCCAAATCTATAATGTTGAATACTACATATTATCATTTAAAACTTAACAAGCTTGATATTTGTAAATGTTCTACATGAGTAACTCAGAGCACAGTGGCAATGGTGTTGTGTAATGTTTACAGCCCCAAAAGACCATAAACAAGAAGGAAAGAAGAAAGTAGGAAGTCTCTGTTCTAATTTGAACATGCTGTGAAAATGGTGACACTGTTGTTGAAATGGAGGCTGAGATTTGTGCCTCTGAGGAGATGTATGAGTGTGTTTAGAGAGGATGCTTTATGTAGGAGTGAACGGATCAGTAGCTGCAGAAATCATGGAGCAATGCGGAAAAGCTAATGACTTGGAAAGAGAGAGATAGACGCAAATTAAGCAGTCAGGGCTGGAAAAAAAACAAGATGTATTACTTTCCTCTTACTAAGCAGACATTTTCCAACATACAGAAGGTAATTTCTGGCAATAATTCACAGCGAAAACATTTTAAGTGGTGTATTGCATTGTTTTTATTGCAGTGTAGGTGTGTGTTCAACGTTTTTACTACATCTACAAAATGATGAGGTTTAAAACCTAATTTAAACCTCAGTTTTATGAACAATGTTGACATATGTCCTATTAAAGGTTGTGTGGAACATTTCAAAGAGCTTTTTTGTCTTGCAAAAAATAGCTAAGAGGTTATGTTAAGTCAGCTGGACGGTTGAAGGTGGACCTAAGGGGAGGGATGACATATAGATTACTTGGACTAAAAGCCAAGTGTTTAACCATTCTTATGAAAGTTAAAGCTGACTTCAGCTGCCCCCTGCAGGAGGACAAACACTATTAAACAGACTGTTATCTGAACAGCACTTCCTATGTTTTTGTTTCTCCATCAGAAACCAGTCCATCCCACCACTGGTATTCTGGCAGTATTTGTGGCACTAAACTACTGTGACGTTGTGCATGTCGCTGGATTTGGATATCCAGAGTTCCGAAACCAGAAACAGCCCATACACTATTATGGACAAGAAACAATGAAGTCAATGAAGGTTGGTTTTTGCAATGGAAAAACTGGGTAACTGGGTAGTCCACTTCAGACATTTTATTAGACTGTCTGCTTAAAGGATTAGTTCACTACAGAATTAAAATTTCCTGATAATTTACTCACCCCATGTCATCCAAGATGTTTATGTCTTTCTTTCTTCAGTCGAAAAGAAATGAAGGTTTTTGAGGAAAACATTCCAGGATTTTTCTCCATATAGTGGACTTCACTGGGGTTCAACGGGTTGAAGGTCCAAATGTCAGTTTCAGTGCAGCTTCAAAGAGCTCTACATGATCCCAGACGAGGAATAAGGGTCTTATCTAGAGAAACCATCATCATTTAAAAAAAAAAAATAATAATTATATAGTTTTTAACCACAAATGCTCGGTGGAAAGGTCACATGTGATGTAGGCAGAAGTACCGCGGTAGGGCGAAAAACATCTCATTTTCTCCTCCAACTTCAAAATCGTCTGAAATCATTGTTTTACCTTTTTTTTGTAAAGGGTGTTTGACTTAGTCTTTGCATGTTTGCTTTGTAGACACTGGATCGGTACTTCTGCCTACGTCACGTTAGAATAATGAGACACAATCAGGAAGAGTAAGTCACTAATCGAATGAATCAGTATCAACAAAATTCATATTTGCACTGCAGAGGAGGCACAGAAGAACAAAAAGGTGGCATTTAGGTGTATTTACAGACTGTTTAATGAGGCTCAGTCAGAAGTGGCATGAATGCATTTAAATTCATGATAATGTTATGAGATTAATGTTTTAAATATAGAAGGTTTTGAATATAGAAATATTAAATGATTTAAATAACTGAAATGATACTTCAAAAATGAAACTATAAGCGCCAGTAGGGGGCGGCAAGTCACTGTCTTTTTTCACTGAATCATTCAATCAAATGATTCGTTCAAGCGGCTGATTCATTAATGAACAAAGCAAGCAACTGTCTATTTGACTGGGTCATTGAATCATTGACTCACTAAATTTGTTTGAAAATACAGATTCATTTATAAACGAAACAACTGTGTTTGCTCTGAGATGAGCAACGGTTCAGCTGTAATTTTGTTATTTGTAATTTTTGTTTGGAACTATTTTCGTTGATGAAATGGAGCAAAATCTGACAATACTGTAAGTGAACCTAAAATGTAAGTCACTTAATATTAACTTAATGTTTATTGAGTTGTTGTATAAAATCAATATTACATTTGCAAACTCCCTTTATAGTCATTAAAAAGCAGTCACTCGTCTCAAATCATCACAATCTCACAAACTTCCATTGTAATGCACTGCACAATGAATCTTTTATTTACATCGTGTCTTAACTTTGTTATAATGAGGATTTGCGATTTTGCTCTGAACCAAATAGTCTTTGACTGAACTCAGCACTGAACAAACTCCAGCGTTTTGAGGAGTGAGTGGATATTAACTTAAACGCCTCTGATTGGCTATTGTGTTCAACAAATCAACAGATATGTCTGTGATTGGCTGCATTGCTCAATGCTGCAAAAACATGTTCAATTTCAAATGGAACTGAAATGGTTGCACTGTAGAGCCCTGAGTAGACTGTTTAGGGTTAGTGGAATAAGTTAGTTATAGTCAGTAGAATCTCTGCTGGGGAGCATTAAAATAAAGTGTTAACAGATATTAAACAGACAGTCTGCTAGAATGTCTGAAGTGGACTATCGAAATAAAGTGAATTAAAGCTAATTCCATAAAATGATCCCTTGATGGGAACCCATGAAAGGTTCTATATATGATGTCAGACAGAACCCTTCTATATAGAACCTTTTCTTCTAATAGTGTGTAACATTGTGTAACATTCTGTTGTTTCAGGATTCCTATCATGATCTCAAACAAGAGGCTCAAGTTCTGAAGAGACTGGAAGACCAGGGGGCCATTTTATATCTTCATCCTCATTCTTGACACCCAACAGGAGCACATGTATATGTGTTCACACGTAAAAACATACATGAACGCATGTAAATACTAAAACGCTATAAACAATATCTTCGGATATCCACACAAGCTTGGATTATATCCAGCTCTCACACTGCTGAGCTGTTAGTTATTTCTGTAAGATTTCTGCATTTCTCTGTGATTTCCAAATTTTTGTCTGACCTCACATATTTATAATTATTAACTTTTGTTTTCCTCTTTTTTGTTTCCTTTTGGGAACTTTCCTTTTATCACCACTGGATATTTTGCGAACTTCATAAGTATTTAATAAAATGAAATGAAATCTTGTTTTTCATGGGCAAGATTTAATGGAGAACAAATGGAGACTTGTGCTTATATCTCCTTCTTCTCAGATATTTCTCCTTAGAAAAATATCCTAGTGATCTCAAATGTGTCTCTTATATGGCCTTCTTCTTCACAGCTCCCATATTCAGTATCTGCAAAGGACAAGTTCAGATTCAAAACCTTGTTTTCAGATTACCAAATCTGCACTTTGTACAGAATGTTAATAGAATTTGCAAGCAAAAAAAAGTGCTCTGTATTCTTGGTAAAAAAAAAGTCATAATCTAGTGCACTTTCGAAATTAAATTTTTAACACTTCCGAACTCAATAGAAGGGTAGATATCAGTGAGTGAGTCACTTTAATTTTGTGATGAGTCCGACATTTCGACTAATTCGTTCTATATTTAAGGTACACTTTTCCTCTGAGTAGCAGTATTGTAAAGTCATCACCAGAATATCTGTAGCAATACCTCACACAGCCTGAAGAGGGCGGTTCATCTACGTGACTGACAGTGTGAGCGAGGTCTGTTTACAGGGAGAGTGAAACACGAGCCTACATGCTTGCACTGAAGCACATCATATGTACATGATGGCCGTATGTTCACTTTCTGCTTTATGGTTATTGTTTCCATTTGAAATGGAGGGAGCTGCCTTTTTGTTTGAGTCATTTTCATTACTCAGAGCTTCACAGAGGAAGGAACATCTGGAGTTTTGTCAGGCGAGAGAGAGAGTGTTCGTATGTGCACGAATACTCTGCCAGACTGCTCGGCCTAGTTGCTTACAGCCCTTAATGTGAGTGATGTTTGGTCTCGGCAGCCCAAAAACAGCAAAAATTACCTAGTGAGAGGTGAACTTTTGACACAATGACTCTTCTAGAAGACACAAAGACTGTTCTAGAAGTTCTCCTTGTTTTGGTTAAATTCCATGGCAGCAACCCATATTTTGCTGAAAGGCAATCCCACAACAGATTGCGCAGAGTTCCATGGATAAATGAATCTAAAATGGTGGACAAAGTGGGAGAATGATACACTTATATTTCATTCAGTATTGTATAGACAAATAAATAGTCAGTACATTAATAAAAATGACGTTTATACAAAATGTGTGTGTGATGTTGTGAAACTGCCGAGATTTAAATTCCTGAAGAACCTTTTAACAGGTGAGAATGTGTTTTTATATGTATTAACTCAATAATACAGGTTTTTACTATGGTGCTTTTCAATGTTTTTACTTTTACTATGGTAACTTGTGCTATGCTAATGTCGTGTTAGCTTATGCCTTCGTCTTGTTGTATTGCGTTAGTTTAGCAAAATCATCTGCTTAAGTCTATTGCAGATATAGATATTCATACATGGATCTAACTACAGCCCTGGGTATACTTCGTTTTTTACGCGTACGCTAGTGTACGTGCACAGTCGAATGCTCAGCCTTGCGAAGTATACTTCATTCGACTCGTATGCATACACAGGCGTTCGCCACGAGTTACAACCCATGTAAACATCTTTGTATTCTTTATTCTACAAAGTACATGCGGTTACAAAAATCCGGCGGTGCGCGTACTCCTCTGATGACGAAATTCGCATCACACGCGCTGTACGCTGACAGTCGCGTACGCGTAAAAAGTGAACTATACTTTGGGCTTCAGTCAACTTGGGCCCTGTCCCAAATGGCACCCTAAACACTCACGGTCTTTCTACGTGTCCGCACTTTCGTGACGTAATGCCGCTTTGACTGTCGGAAAGATTTCTGCTGTGGAGCTTGCACTAAAAGTGCACACTGAGGGGCGCATATCGTTCGCGAGCAAATGGGACACTCTACGGTCACGTTGACTTAACGGATAGACGCACGCGGCAGCCATTGTAAGTCCACAAGACCGAAAGTGCTATGAAGTGTGCCATTTGGGACAGGGCCTTGCTCTCGAAATGTTCATGGACCGTCCTTGACTGTTCCAATATGGCGGATGGCTTACGTATGGCGGCCCATAGAAACAGCTGCTAATGAGGCATCAATATGTTCAATGAATCAGTTCAAAAACATCTGAATTATTATTTTACGCACTGGACTAAATTATATGTTCAAGAATCAGATTTTTTTTGACGGAGATCTGCCTCTTTTGGACATTTCCAACAGTCATCCGGGTGAACGACTCCGTTAACACCCTGCCTGCATCCGAAATCGCATACTCTCTTGAGTAGGTACTTATTTTGAATAAGTAATTACTTTGTGACCACTAAAAAAAGTCTGTTCTATATAGCATGAATGTATTCTGGACGTACTACATTCGCCATGTTGCTCTTATCATGTGATCATAGTTGTGTCGCTTCACTGCCATTCACAAATCCTCTCCTGTGGCCTCATGGGATAGAAAAGTGTCTGGACATACTTATTTTGTCGCATACTGTTTTTCGCCTACTATATAGTAGGGAAGCATGTGATTTCGGATGCAGCCCCTGTTTCATCTGAGAAAAATCCCCTTGCGAAAAAGAAGTGAACTTAATTTGTATTGAATGTGCACTTGTTGTGTATCTTAAAGGGTTAGTTCACCCAAGAATGAAAATAATGTCATTTATTACTCACCCTCATGTCATTCCACACCCGTAAGACCTTCGTTAATCTTCGGAACGCAAATTTAGATATTTTTGTTGAAATCCAATGACTCCGTGAGGCCGATTTCAAAACACTGCTTCAGGAAGCTTCGGAGCGTTATGAATCAGCGTATCGAATCATGATTCTGAAACTGCTGAAATCACGTGACTTTGGCGCTCCAAACCGCTGATTCGACACAAAAGATTCATAACGCTCCGAAGCTTCCTGAAGCAGTGTTTTGAAATCGGCCATCACTATATAAGTCGTTATTTTGTTTTTTTTTGGCGCACCAAAAATATTCTCGTCGCTTTATAATATTAATATTGAACCACTGTACTCACATGAACTGATTTAAATATGTTTTTAGTACATTAATGGATCTTGAGAGAGGAAATGTCATTGCTCCCTATGCAGGCCTCACGGAGTCATCGGATTTCAACAAAAATATCTTAATTTGTGTTCCGAAGATTAACGAACATCTTACGGGTGTGGAACGGCATGAAGATGAGTAATAAATGACATTATTTTCATTTTTGGGTGAACTAACCCTTTAAAAGGATATTTTTAAAATACTACCTGCAGATAATATATTATTAATGAAAAAAGGTAGGCTACACCATGTTTCAAAGACAATAGAATTATGAAATTACATATAAAGATGTACTTAAGTTCTAAAAAACACTCTTAAGTGCATTTAACATAAATTTAAAACTAATACATTTTCATTCAGTTGTAAATAACATACATTTAAGTGTCTGAAAACACACTTAAATTACATTTATAGTATATTCTGTTAAAGTATATTATTTCCTTATAAGCACCCATTTTAAAAGTATACAAAAGTGTGCATGTTTTTAAAAAGGGTCTGATTTGTAATGACAGGTCACTATATATTGGAACAGAGCTAGTATGTAATTGTGAGGGCTATTAAGATGCTCTTCAGGCCTTCTGTCATCAAGCTCTACTCTATATTCTCCTATATTTTAGCTCCGTGTCTGTGCAGACAGAAATTACAGCTGCAGTTTCTCTCTATAGGGAAGAGCGGCCACTTGTGATTGTGAAGTACTTTGGGGCACAACAGTTTCGTTCAAGTGCGTCACTGGCCCTCTTCTTCAGAGGCTGGAGTGTCTGAACAGCGGCGGTTTCATTACCCCTGCAGAATCAGTGCAGAACCAGGATGCATTGCTTTGTCATACCTGATTGGTCATCCTAGTCTGTGTTATGCAACACACTGTTACATAATCAAAAAATATCTGTTTATATGACAACCAAAAACAAGGTCAGTGCAAGTTATCGATGGGACACCTTGTATAGGTGTGGGTATACGTGTGTGTTTGTGTTGAAGATCCTGTGCCAAAGATCCGACATAAAGATTGCTAGCTTGAAGCAGAAAATGCCTCCATCAATGCAGGAATGATTTTTCTTAAATTACTGTAAGAGTAGTTAGTTGAATATTTTCACATTTCAAATTCAGGTGACCCAACGACTGATAAATGGCAGATTTGTGTGATATTCAAATGCGTCAGTAATCACTGTAGGTGCTTTGCATGAAAAGTATATGCAAATGGATAGTAGAGCTGAGGAAGTGGTTGCTCTTAAATAATTTTCTCCTGCAGTATGATACTGCTGCATCATCATGATGCTAGCGTGTAATTCTTGGCTCAGACGCTCAAAGAGCTGCTGTTTTTTTTTCTTCCATAATTGCAATAGCAAAATCAGCTCTCTTAACACACTTGAACCGTTTTCATGTGCCAGCAAATCTGTTGCTTTTTTTGTTTGCCGACAGCGTTTGAATTCTAAAACTATTCTTTGAACGCTAAGACATTGAGCACAGATAATGTGAACGCTGTATTGTGCTCAGCTCACCCACACTCTCTTAAAAATTGTGCCAAACCTGAACTGGTCTTTTTTTCCCCATGTGATGAACCTTCCCACACACTGTGGAGTGCAGGGATTGTGCAGGTAAGAGCGCACACACACTGATAGCACGGTGAATTTTGGTGAAGAGGTAGATATGGGGCTCTCTTTTTGTTCTTCTGCATCTGTTATTATCAGCAGGAGTCTGTTTTGATGTCTAAAGATGGAGCCATCTGACACACAAATGAGAGAAACTGGGAAATGTCAATTTTTGTTAGCTAACTTAAGGTCAGATTAGTTACAAATGCATTTACATTTAGTCATTTAACAGATTATTTTATCCAAAGTGATTTACAAATCAGCAATTGCCTTAACCCTCATTTTCTATTTGTGTTTCTTGACACACTTAAGTACAGTACACTTATAAAAAGCATCCATTTTAAAGGGTTATTTCACCCCACAATGATAATTCTGTCATTTATTACTCAGCCTCATGTTGTTCCACACCCATAAGACTTTCGTTCATCTTTGGAATGCAAATGAAGAAATTTTTGATGAAATCTGACAGCATTCTGTCCCTTCATACTATTTGATCTTTGACGCTTCAAAAAGTTGATTAAGAGATCGGAAAACTAATCCAAACGAATTGAGCGGTTTAGTCCAAATTATAAGGGATACTTGTACAGTCAGAATATTGTTATGCAAAAGAAACCTATTCACGGTGATACAAGACTCCACTGCATAATTATCCCATTTATTATGCGGCTACTTGACACATAAGTAAATAATTGAACACAAAATATTAATTTGACATATTTTATTACCTCAAAATGACCCGCAGTACTCACTTGAGCAGTCTGTTATCAGTTGTAGCAGCTGTTGTCATGCAATACCAGACCACTAAAGGGCAAGACTGAAGAATATAGATGAAAGATGCATGAACAAGTTAGTGAAAGGACTGGCAATGCCAGGTAAACGCAAAGCAGACGATGAATCTAAGTAAAATTCACAAATACCAAAACAATGTTTCTACACCAGACAATAGAAAAGCAAATAGAACCCTTTATAATTAGTGATGCTATCTACTGAATACAAATCTCGACAGTAAACTGATGCCCTGTTCTATTTCAGATGTAGCCAATCCGATTTCTCGGCAATTCATACATTTTGTACGAGGTGGCAAATTCATATGGTTTAGCAAAAAACGTACGAATTCGTACGAGTGAGGTCGTATGAATTAGTACGTTTTTTGCTAATTCGTACGTATTTTACGAGTTGCCAAATCCATATGAATTCGTACGAATGACCTAACCCCGCCCCTAAACCTACTCGTCACTGGGGTTTAGACAAATCGTATGAATGTACACTATCTCACGACCAATTCATACATATTTTACGAGGTGGCGAATTCGTACGACCTCACTCGTACAGATTAGCCACCTTGTAAAATACGTACGAAATGGTTGTGAGATAGCGTTGGATGTAGCCTACTCCAGCGTTTAGACACAAAGGACAAATGGGTTTGCAACGTTTGCTCTATCTGCGTCCAGCAGACAGCATGTGTTGTGGTGCGGCCATGAAAATTCAAGGAAATATGATGAGGAAAATATTTTTCTCTACAAAAGGGGGGCCCGGGCGAAAAAGTTTGGATTAATCTACTTCTTTGTATTAATTCAAATTTTGATGAATTTAAAATTTTAAGGCAACCAGGTTACTTACTTTTTTTTAAGTTAAACCAACAATATTTTTTTCCCCCAATTGCATTTATTATAAATTATCTCTATAAATATTTTTTCATTATATATATATTTTTTTCATTTAATTGTACATGCATGCATAAGTTTTCATGTAATTATACATAACTGAAAACATTTTTAAAGTATATTATTCTTTAAAGAAATACTCTTTTTAAAAGCATGTTAAAGTGTACTTCCTTTTTTCACAAGGAGATTGTGTGGTTGAAGTGCTGGGAGCAATCTTATTCAGTGTCTAAGGCCGCATTTACATTAATGGTTTATTTGACCCAATTTTCCTCCCATGTGGCACAGATCGGATATGACCCACGAACCTGTAAGCAGGAAAAAAAATGGATTCTATTCAGTTTCAGGCCTCATTTAGGGCTGCTCGATATATCGTTTTTGCATCAATATCGCGACGTGTCACACAGCATGATGTATGATGTTAAGTCATAGTTGATCCACAGTTATCCATACGGACCAGGCACCAAGGTTCGAAACGTACGCGATTCTCGGATTAATTGCAAAGTTTAATCATTGTTTATCAGTTGCATGACTGATAGGTCCTGCCAGTAATTTTAAACGATTTGAGCACACAAAGACATGAAAGAGAACTTAATGCGGAACTCGCATGCTGTTTTCTGTTCACCGAATTCTGTTCTCTTTCTCGTGTATTTGTGCTTGGACACATACTGTACAAATTTATGTCAAAATGCCCGTCTTGGCGAGTATCCTCGTAAATTTTGACTTATGGCTTACATGAATGTAAACAATTGAGAAAGAAAACGGATGCGTATCATTATTTGGATCCGTGCATTAGCTCAGCAGCCTAATATACCCGCTGTAAATCTCTTTCTGATACTGTTTTATACAGTGAAGACTATGCAGTGTTATTTTCCTCTTGATTATTCAGTTTCTGTACGTGAATACTGTTAGACTTACCTGAGAAACATAGGCTAAAGCACTATTTCATTTGTATCTTTGTATTTATCTATGCTTGTAATTTGTTTATTATTTTCTATGCAGATTCACTCTCTTACAAAATCACCGCAATCATTGTAGAATGATTATTTTTTTTCCCAAATAGAGCTATTCATCAGGTGAAATGGTATTCATATCGCAATATATATTGTATATATATTTTTTTTTTTTCAGGTATCGTGCAGCTCTAGCCTCATTCATACGTGGAAATAAATCTGATAAATCTTGCGTCTTCCATGTAAGCAGTCGTAATGACGTCATTAGCCCAGGTCCATTGCGTTGTTTTTACTCCATTTTCGGCCTTTCTGGGTCAGTACTTCTACCTTGGGTTGTTTGCCAAATGTATAGTGTAAATGCAGATATCAGATATGGGTCACTTTTAAAAGAAGATGTAAGCTGGTCATCAAAAAAATCAGATATAGTCAATACATTGGAATCGGGCACCAAGACCCACAGTGTAAATGCAGCCTTAGTCTAGCACAATGGCAGAAAATTGTTATAACAGCACTTTTAATTGCTTATCACATCCTAAATGCATTTCATATATGGCTAATTTTTACATCTCTGATGCTGGTAGGTTTACACAGGGTTTTCCTTGCTCCACAAAATACCTGCTGACAGTCTTTGTCTACATGTCAACATTCAATGACCTGCCTGTCTAGCGAAAGATCTGAATCGCATATCGTAGGTTTACGCAACTGCACGAGTGTCCTCAGCGACCGGATTTTGAAATCACTGCTTTGATTGTAGCCAGCGGGCATCTCCTACTTATCACGTCTCTCCTGGGCCTCATTGGTTTGTTTGTCATTAGTTGGTGTGTCTTCCCTGGGTGTGATCGCTGAGGTGTAGCGCTCTGACACTGAACCCAGCTGTTCAGACGGAATGCCCTCATGTCTTTGTTCAGTACACATCGTTTGTATACACCTGAATGAGAATGCACAATTAAGGACCGCTACTGGCCTACATCACAGAGAAATGCACACACACACGTATCTCATGTACATGCATGACTTACTATTGGTGAAAATCTGACTTTTTTAGCTATAAATGTGACCCTCGAACAAAAAAAAAATATATATTGATGAATTTTACTATCTTCTGAGAACTGATAATAAATACAGTGTTTTAGGCTTTATTTTTATATTTTTATATTAAAATGTAAAAAAAAAAAAATTTTTTTTTTTTATTTTAACATGAAAAAAGTCTTCGAAGAAAATGTTACTCTAATCAAAGACTCTATAAAATGCATTTTCACATGCCATTTATTGTATTATTGTATATGTGACCCTGGACCACAAAACCAGTCATAAGTCGCACGGGTATATTTGCAGCAATAGCCAACAATACTTTGTATGGGTCAAAATTATTGATTTTTCTTTTATGCCAAAAATCATTAGGATATTAAGTAAAGATCATTTTGTAAATTTCCCACTGTAAATATATCAAAAATGTATTTTTGTGAGTGGATATGCTTTACTAAGGACTTCATTTGGACAACTTTAAAGGCGATTTTCTCAATATTTTGATTTTTTTTATACCCTCAGATTCCAAATTTTCAAATAGTTGTATCTCGGCCAAATATTGTCCTATACTAACAAACCATACATCAATGGTAAGCTTAAATATTATGACGTATAAATCTTAATTAAAAAAAAAAAAAAAAAAAAAAAGATCCTTATGACTGGTTTTGTGGTCCAGGGTCACATATATATTATTGTTTATTGTATTATTTGTTGTCATTGTTGTTTAGATTTTGGATTTGTTTTATTATTATTATTATTATTGTATTTTAGGATTAGTCAGTGTTTTTGGTCTGGTCAAAATAGAGCTGCACGATTCTGGATAATTGAGAATCACAATTTTTTTTGTTTAAAATAGTGATCACAATTCTCCCACGATTCTGAATAGACAACTAAAGAAAATAGCATGTAATTTACTAGAGGTTCTGACAAAATGTTAATTGCTGCAGTCTATTTAAAAAAGTATTTAGTTAATTTGGGCCCGGTTTCACAGACGGGGCTTAGACTAAGCCAGGATTAGACCTTAGTTCAATTAGGGCATATAAGTATCTTTTATAAACATAGACTAGAAAAAAAAAAAAAAAAAAAACATTACTGGTGTGCATCTTGAGACAAAACAATGGCACTGACATATTTTAAGATATGTCAGAGCAAGTTGCTTTTAGTTAAAAAAGCCCAAACATGCATTTTAGTCTAGGACTAGCTTAAGCCTTGTCTGTGAAACTGGGGGTTGAATTATTTTCTTTAAAATTTGGTTTTAATGAATGATTCGACGACTCACTCATTAAGACTTCATTTGTTTCATTACTGGATGAATCAGCATTTTTGAACAAATCTCTTGAATGGATGATTAAATGAAAATTTTTTTAACACACTGGTCGCCACCTACTGGTGTAACAATATAATCGATTCAATCATTATTTGAAGCGTCAAGTTGCTTTCAAAAGGTGATTTACTGTATTTTGATCGCTACCGTAGACATAAGTGTTTATATCCTATAAACTACAAACTTTTATCCCCGTACTTCTGTGATCATTTGAATTATTATAACACAGAAATAATAATACTGTGTGGTTGAAAAGACCATTTGTGCAGCTGCTTCATACCTATACATGAAAACTGGCAGCAATGTTCGCTGTGATTGTAGGTTTAACAGACATAGCCAAATCGCTGTCATTTAGGAATAATATCGTGTGGGTGTTTGAATTGAGATTGCAATCTTTTGATGATTAATCATGCAGATCTAGGTCAAATTCTTATATTGTTATAATGGATAAAAGTCACATTGCTGAAAAGTGCATATCTACTGTATGATGCAACAGATGCAATATCTGTCTTGATGAGGTCAAACGAACATATCAGAATAAGAAATGAAGAGGTTATTTTGAAAATGAATATTTTTGCACCTATATTATTGGGATCTACCATAAATACAGTAACAGTACAGTGTCTCAAAGGACTAAGGGTCTTCTGCAATTCTCATGCCAAATAAGGAGAAGCTGATACTCCTTAAGGAAGTCGGAGATGTAAATACATACAGTTCTCACAGACATGTGATCCGTAACATGTTCCTTGAAGTTCTTTGTGTGTGGCCAAACACGCTGGCCTGAATGCAATATATTTACTGTAAATTGATTGGCGCTGCTGATGCCAGGCTCTGTTTCTCTGTGATGGCACTGCATGCCGACGTTCTGCCGAAACACTCGTGACTTGATTAAGAGCGTTCCGCAGGTGATGGGTTATCGCACAACAAGATAGATGTCCTATATCCAAACAAATGCTGCATTCAACGAGTGCACGGGAGTTCAAGGTGTGCAAAATGAGGAGTTTTAATAAAGCTTTCATTTAAGAGTGCACTACACTTACAAAAAAGTGTAATACATCAGTCATTCAACATATGCTCAGTAAACATCTCACTGTGCATATGTCTCACTGTTAAATGTTACTAGATTTCTCAAACAGTAGAGCACGGTGCTAGCAACGGCAAGGTCATGGATTCGATTCCCATAGAAGCAAGAGCTAATAAAATACCAAGAATGAATGAAAGCCTCTGCCAAATGCATAAATGAAAATGTAAATGTTTTTGGATGTCCGGTATCTAAAGTTTTCATGCAACTGTCACTCATATTACAGAATTTACGTCATATCTCTGAGGTTTGAGGCAATTATGAAAAAAAAAAAAAAACATTGACAGTTTAAAGGTTCATCTTTAAAATAAAAATACATTTAAATCTTTAAACATTATTTCATTAATTTGTGTTGAATCAAAATACATTAAAGTTAAATAGTGTATACTTGAAGAATGTTGACTTATTAACTTATTATTTTTATTCTCTTTTCAAATATTCATAATGTAGGTAGGTCAAGTTAGTCAGAGGTCAGGTTCAGCTCTGAAGCGAGGGTTGATATGTCCTTTTATTAATCTTATATGAAATGATCTTGTAATTTACAGTGGAAAAAACTCACATTTCATCGTTTTTCATTGAAATAACTTTATTTATCAGTTATGTACATTACGGTTTCATGTTATTATTCTTATGTTGTTTAATTAATTGTTTATTGAATTATTGTAGTGTCATGTGTGTCACCATGATGGTGTTTTGTATGTGTTTATGACATGTGGCTTTCTCTTTACCACCTGCACAATGGCACAATGTGTTAATGTCAATTTTTTCACCGGTGTATTTTGTATTACGCATTGCATTGGGTTGTGTTAAATAAAATATCTGTAAATTTAATAGCTTAACTCCCCAATGGGAGTCAATGACAGCCCTATGAACCATACCTTCTAAAATTATTAAATTTGGCACACTTACAGTAGTGGTCCTGAATAGTAATCTGACCGACTGTGGGGTCTCTGGGACCAACTCTATAGCGCCACCACCAGTTCAAAATTTCACTTTTATAACCCTTTGTGCTAGAAACTAAATTTAATATCCTACATTAAGACTCAATCTATTACAATATAGTCACCATTTTGAAATATTCTGTTTATTTCCCACTTTTCCTTCAATTTGCCGTGTTTGTTGTGTCTTCGGTGCTTGCTAGCTGCCAGCTATATATATTTTTTCCCCTTGCAGTTTATGTTTTTAAGGTGGTTGTTAGTATATAAAAGTGGTTGTTGGTATATTAAAATTATATCAGTTAATGAAATATGTTTTTTTTTTCACTGTAAATCAATCTGTAAATCTTAAAATGTTGCTATACCGTATTTTTTCACAGTACACAACCACAGCTCCCATTTTCTGATCAGTGTCTCAGAGACCCAGCTATAAAACATAAATAATCTATCTGTATATATTCTGATGTAACACTGAAGCACAGATTCAATAATTCATCATTTGTACCTTTACTCCTCTTTTCCTCTCTCCCGTGGCCGGATTTCCAGGAATATGTGCCCAAGAGGTTTTCTGTACACCGAAAAGGACACACAGAGAGAGAAAGACAGAGTCTCAGAGGACATGAAGATGATCCTGAGGGAAGAGACACAGAGATACAGCTGCAGGACGAAAGTCCCTGAGCTCCTGGACTAATTTACACACTTTCATTGTGAAACCCCAGCTCTTACTGACGCATTTCAGGCTATTGATTTTAAACGATTTCATCCAATTGAATTCCTCTCCATTATAACTCTTCATAGGTGCTGGAGGACTCATCCATTCTGAATACTGAATAATAACTGACACATCCAATCTGCACTAACGTAGTCCGCTGTCGCAGCCTCCAATCACTGACAGCTCTGCCATCCCATGGGATAGTTCTTTATCAGGTTGTTTTTCTGTTTATTTTCTGGGAAAGGAATACAAGTTGAAGAGCAGGAGTGTGAATCACACTGAGAAATCAAACTATAGTTTGAAACATGGACTTTTTAGCTATACTGTCAAAAAATAGATTTTTTGAAGATGTAAATAAAATAGATTATTGGAGTACATGTAACAGATTTTACAAAATTTCATGTCTAATTCAATATGTTACATGCAATTTCTTCATAATAATTTTGAGTTTTACTCGCAATTACTCACTCTTAGAAAAAAAGTTTACACTTTATTCTAATAATCCACTTCAGACATTCTACTAACTATAAGTAACTTTGCAACTAGATGTCAACTAGCAGTCATTAGAGTATTATTAGACTGTCTGCTTAATATCTGCTAACACTTTATTTTGAGGCATTCTGACTGTAAGTAACTTTGCAAATACATGTCAACCTATTCTAATAAGCCGAACCCTAACCTAACAGTCTACTAATACTCTAATGAGAGTTCTTCTTAGTAATAAAAGTTAAGGAAGCACAGTTACTCAAGAGCTTTACACCCATGTGGAGGAGTGGAGACTCATATAGCAGCTTGGTTTGAGTCCTGATGCAGTCATGGAGGTCCCTGAACAATACGTACAGTACCTGTTGGCCTTTGTGTTTGATGCATCAGGAGAAATATTGGATTTTCTGCAAGCTGTTCTTCCCCGAGGGATGCCTACAGTTTGAAGTATTTGGCTTCGGGCTACCTGTGTTCCTCTCCCATTCTACAGCTCCACCTAATATTTGTGCTTTTTTAAACAATTCTAACCTGATTTGAGTCTGAAGACATTTTTACATTTATAAGACCGTATATTTTTCTAACTATCCTTTTATGCCAAATGGAGTGCAGTCATTTTCTCCATAGGGAAATGGAGAATGGGTAACTCTCAAACCGTTAAAGGCACATACTGTGAGCTACGAGGTTGTTAATCGATGGCATCTGCTTTTGTTGAAGCATTATTTCAATGTTTTTGTTAAATAATCATGTTTAACAGCACTATTCCTGGTGAGAAACTACATTACCCATGATTCTGCAAAGAAATCTGCACCAGAGAATCAAAGTCTTTATTGCCCACCCACTCCCATGAAGCACTGCGAATGATGTCAGTCTCACCACGATTTCGCAATAAATGTAGAATATATTGAATATAATAGAATATAATTTAAAGACAAAGACTTTAGTGCAGGAAAGAACAACAATCACATGAAGCATTACAAATGATGTAATCGAATTATTGATTGCACACACACACACACACACACACACACACACACACACATATATATATATATATACAGTAGTCAACATTTGAAGTGGATTAAAAAAGTTAATCAAAGTTGTCCTAAAACCTTCTTCTTAGGACAACTTAATTCTTAGGACAGCTTTGAAGAACTTTTTTGATCCACTTCAAATGTGTGTGTGTGTGTGCAATCAATAATTCGATTACATCATTTGTAATGCTTCATGTGATTGTTGTTCTTTCCTGCACTAAAGTCTTTGTCTTTAAAATACCTTTGTCTTTTTGTCGAGTTTCAAGTACTTTTTTGTTTGCTTCTAATCAAAGTTTGTAATGTTGTGGTTCACCTCATAGCTGACTGGATTGGTTCATGAATTATAACTCTTTAAGAGTAGTCAGGAACTCACCGCGCCTTCAAACAAGTCCAAATGAGGTGCGTAGACAAAAATATCCAAATAGTGTATCATATCAAAAGAGTCCACACACTCCACCAAGGATGAAAAAACATCAGATGCGAGACAAAAAACAAAACGATTGAAGAACTTCAATTGTCATATTTTCTATGAATTATATCTTATTACTCCAAAATACAGCTATTGTTCCCTAATCTATTTACATCATGATGATTATTACAAAAATGTTGTGGTAATTTTGTATATATTTTTAGACTTACAGTTGATATACTTTGTAATTTAGTATGTTATATATATTATTTTTTCTTTGATGTTGGATTATTATTAGTATTATCATTATTATTATTAATATAAATATATATATATATATATATATATATATATATTTTTTGTTTTATTATTTTCGTGTAGTATGGTAAATAATTTATTTGGATTATGGTTATAGTTTGGTTCAACTGATAATGTAATCTATGTAACCATGTGACTCCTTAAATCAAGATGGCTCCCGAACAAAGCATTGTAAGTTTGGCATTGACAAAGGTCACATGTGACCGAAACGTTTGCCCTTTTTTTCAGTAAAGTTTTGTTTTTTTGTCTCGCATCTGATGTTTTTTCATCCTTGGTGGAGTGTGCGGACTCTTTTGATATTATAACTCTTTAACAAAGACTTTTTAAAGAGCCCTATAGGAAAAATGAAAAATGAATGTGAAAAATATTTCTGGAACCAAGGTCGCTAAAAAAGTGGGCAGCATTATTGCTCTCTGTACTTCAATTCAATGGCTCTTACCTAACACTATCAATATATATACTGTATATATATATATATATATATAAATTTAAATAACTACTCTTTACCATTATTGTAGATTTTGATTTGGGGTGTTTGGGTTTTTGTTTTATATTTTATTTTAATGTATTTTATTGTAAAATATATCAAACATTAATTTGATAAAAAGTAATGCATTTCATCATTGACAGAAAAGATTCGTCTTACTTTCAAAATACTCAGCAAAGGAATTATTCAGCAGAGAGAGAGAGAGAGAGAGAGAGAGAGAGAGACATGGAAAACATGAATAAATGTAAAAAAAAAAAAAAAAAAGAAAACAGAATAATATTTATCAGCAGGTTGTGTGTTCCTCGGCAGACTCTGGCTGGTAGAGAGGGATCATCCCGGCCCGTGACAGCTTCATTTCCCTCCAAAGACACAATTCATCTCATCCAATCAGCAGCAGCCTGAGAACAGCAATGAAAGATTCCTGCATTCTGCTGTTTTCTGTGTGGAACTTTATTAGAAGGTGAGAATAGACTTTTTGTCTCAAAGTATCTTCTGGAAAACCTAAAAATACCTGAGGTTTTTTTGTTTTGTTTTATTTTATTTTATTTTATTTTATTTTATTTTATTTTATTTTATTTTATTTTATTTTATTTTATTTTATTTTATTTTATTTTATTTTATTTTATTTTATTTTATTTTATTTTATTTTATTTTATTTTATTTTATTTTATTTTATTTTATTTTATTTTATTTTATTTTAATATTTAATTTAATGTAATTTTATTTTATTTTATTTCACAATGCAGGTAACTATTTTCATCTTTAAAAATTCAGGGAAAATTAAATTTCTTATTATAATATTCATCCCTTTAATATGAGCCACTTAATATTTGGCATTTTGATAAATATAAGGTTTATTTTATTTTATTTTATTTATTTATTTATTTTATATTATTTTGGATCAATTTGAGATTAAAAGTTCAGGGAATTTCTTCAATTTCTTGAATTTCAATTTGGCATTTTGATGAAAATCCAATAAGTAAAAGTGGATAAAGAAAGAAAACCCCTCCTTTACAGTGGCTCACATCAATGCAGCCCTGGCAGAAGTAAAGGAATGTTATAGGGGGAACACTGGAGTGGGCTCACATCCATCTATTGATGTTGTAATTAAACTTTAACTAGCCTCAGTTTGACTGCTGAGTGAAAGTGAGAAGAGGAAAAGGGAATAAGACAGATTGAAAGACAATCTGTCTCTCTCTCTCTCTTTCCCTCTTTCCTTTTCTCTTTCTGACAGTGACACTCATTCTAACTCCAGTCCTGTTGAAAAGTAAAAAAGATATTAAACCTTTGGCTCTGGTTGAGGTCATGATAAGTTTGTGATGAGTTTTGTGACCTCTTAAAGTAGTTGTTTTCAGCAGAAGCATGACTTTATGAAGAGGTTCTTCACAAAACATTGACAATATGTTGTCTTCTTCAAACCATGTTTGTTCAGTCTTTTAGGTCCTGCAGATTTTCTCGAACAAAGACAAACCACTCCACAGAAACACAGTGACTTCGAGAGGGAAAGTAAACCGTTTTTATTGAATCATATCATTGAAATAAGTAAAAATAAACAGTCTTCTTTTGCACTTTATCTGCTTTCATATTTCTGTTCTCTATGTATCTGTGACTCTTTGGGGGATTGAAGCAGCAGATGCTGAAGCAAGCTAATGTCTACAGAATAAACAGGCCCACGGCATTGTTCTTGAGAGAGAGCACAGTGTGTGTGTGAGAGAAAGAGAGGTTTAATAAAATCTATTGTGATCACATATATATTGCATGAGCTTTGGAATGTGCATTGCAATCAGTATATATATTTTTTTGGTTCATGCATTCCCTGGGAATCAAACCCAGGACCTTGCCATTGTTAGCATCATGTTTTGAGCATAAAATTCTGAATGTAGAAATATGAAATCACGGGAAAAAAGAAATTGCACTTTTAAATATGAAACTAAAACCGCCAGTAGGTGGCGGCAAGTGACTGTTTAAATGAGTGAGTCACTGAATCATTCATTCAACCAATTCTTTGATGTGTACGACTTGAAGTGGCTCTGCGCAGACAGTCAAGTCACACACACTAGCAAAACTGCACAGTTCTCTTACTCTCTAGAGGAAATCTGGGATCTTCTCACCATTTCAGTTCAGTTCTTATAGTAGTGAATGCAGGCATGCCTTATGTTCCATAATCACTTGGATAAGGCATATGGTATTGCATAATTCAGAAGCCACAGAAGAGATTAGATCACTCTGTAAAAACTGTGAAAACAAAGAAACAGAGTCAAGAGGGCTGGCAGCACAACAAAACAGTCTAGGTCTATTTCGTTTCCTTTTCTTCGTTCATTCATTCCCAAAAATATAATAACATAAGGTGTCCATTACCACAAATAAGTAACCTCTACTGTGTTTTAAAAATAACTGCAATCTGTAGATCTATCTGAAGAGCTGAAGTGTGGCGCGCAGATGTGGTTTTCACACTAACCCCGACAATGAAGATCTCAGTTGAGTTTAATTATCTTCCTGCTAATGAATGTAAGGTAATGTCTGTGAGACGGAGGTCAAAGATAGCCATTAGTTTAGATCATTTATGGGTTTTAAGGGTCTAACAAGACAATTCTGATGTGACAAGAGGAACTAAGTCTGTAATGACTTTACAGAAATACAAGAACAATGTGAGCTCATTGGAAACATACAAATTGCAGCCCTTGGTGGAGTAAATTTTTCAGAAATCTGTTCTCAGCTGTAGTCTGAACTATTTTAGCTGTGTGCAGTACTTATGTCTTCAAGGCAGCCAATTATAAAAAGCCATATGTGATTTTCTATTTCATTTTGAGAGTTAAAAAAAGTCTTATATTTTAGCATCTCCTTTAATCAGCTTTTTGAGCAAAATATATCACGTTAATTGTATAATCCATCAAAAAATGGCAGAAAATTTCCTCCCTCATGTTGTTCCAAACCTGTATGACTTTTTTTCTTCTTCTGTTGAACACAAAAACTGCTTAGACTGTGCTGTTTGCTTCAAAACCGGACACAAAAGCATCATTAAAGTCTTCTGAAGCCAGTTTTCTTGCAAGAAACAGATCGAAATGTAATTGTTATTCACTTTTTTATTGACATTTTCCCCTCCAGTAGGTTGTTAACCACCGTGATTGAATGATCGAGATCCAGATAAACAAATCGTTCAGACCAGATTTGAACCAAATAAAAAAGTGATTCACTGAAAAGATCCAACTCGTTCATGAATCGCAAAGTACTTCTTTTCTCATAAACTCTCATAAATAATGAGAGTTAGAGCAGATTTTCAGTGCCTTACCAACTTAAATTTTCTGCAGCTAGAAAAAAACATGTACATGTAAATTATAATGAAATTTCTAATTAACATTTAATATTCAGGATTCTTATTTGCTAGATGTAAGATTTCCATTTATTGTACAATTGCATGGTTTACGCAATGCTTTCTAACGCAAGCAAACGTAATCGTATGATAATGATCATTTGTAACTCTGCTCCTCTGAGATTCAGGCTTTTCATGGATACTTATAAATAGATAGAGAGGAAATGAGGGACCCACTCGATGAGAGAGGCTTTTTAGAGAGATATTTTTATTCATAAATAAGGCTCTTAGTCTCTTTAGCCGAGCTGTACAGGTCTGCCTAACCCACTCCCACATATACTCCAAAACAACTTTCACAATACACTCACAGTGCATGAACCAGCCTTGTCAAGCAATGACGCACACACACACACACACACACACATATAAACAGTCTGACTCATGCTCTCTGGGCCCAAACTGCATCTGGCAGTCCACAACTTTTGTGTTTATAATAGCCCTACACACACATACACACACACACACTCATATTTTGAGAAAGGTCTAAGCCATGTTCTTTTCAACCATCCTGCATGAACAAATAAAAAAAAAAAAAGAAAGAAAGACATTTCTTGCCTCTAATAACAAAAACATGTAAAACGCACAGAGTCTGATGTCTGAAATATATGAGTAAACAAAATGAAATATGTCTGAAATAAATGACTCCAAAAATGTCATGTGGTGTAAGAATCAAGTAAAAAGTAACATATTCAGGTCATATTCAGTACAAATAATAATGGTTATGTAACAGTACATAACCATTATTTTCAAACATGTTTTTTAAATATGTGACCCGTGCTGGCAAAATGAGTCGGAATGTGCATGGGCTACTTACGAGCTACAGGCAAAACAAGAGAAAAATGTCAATTTTGGCCGAAATTGAGGTTCATTAAGCCCTTGTCTAGCCATCCCAACATCTAAAAGTATCTTTATTTGTACGTTTTCTGAGAGGAGTACCTTTCCTTTGTCCATGAAAAATGCCATTTTTCTCTGCCCACTTCTGGATGACTGGCGCTTCCCCTCAGCGCAAGTCTGGTATAATGCAGCATTCCAACTTTGTGAATATTCATAGCGAATTCTTGATGGTATGAGTCTGAACCAATGAAATGTGATTTTCAAACTCATGCTGATGTAAACAAATATATAAACATCTGCTGATATAAACATCCAAAGCATGTGCACAAAGACGCCTCAGACAGCGCATGATCCTGATATACACGTACACAATTACAGTAGCCTATTTCAAAATATCTGTCTTGGCGAGAATTCACGCAAACATTATCTGTTATGTCATAAGTGAATGTTTGGTTAACTGTTGGGGAAAAACATCTGATGTGTAACTATTAGATCTGTGCTGTACAGTAGGTTATATGTACAGCCAATGTATAATAATATGGCTGTCGGTTTCATTAATTTTAATCAAACAATCGTGGTATCATGGGGAAAAAAGTTGAATATATATTTTTTCCTATATGGGTTTTGGCTTGGTTTGTGCCAAATTTGGTGGTATTACCAGGGATTTTAAGGTTTGGTTGCTGGTGATTTTATCTTGACTTTTCTCAAAATTGACTTCAAACAGGTGTAGCTCAGTCATTTTTTTCTGATTCCAGCGAATCATACATCATTTTGAAGGTTTTTAACAATAACTCATTTTCGAAAATGTGCTCATTGTGACTCGTTTTGCCATGGGTCACATATTTTTCAAGGAAGGAATGAAAGAAAGAAAAAAAAAATGAATGAATGAATAAATAAACATTGCACATTGCACCTGAATAAATAACCCCCTCCAAACACACAAGAAATAATAATAATAAAGTTAATAATAAGGAAAATTACTAATTCAAACTATTTATAAATGCAATGATACGCAAACACTGATCCAGTCAGAGCTAAAATGGAAAGCCTTCAGATGAATGTTCTGCAGCTTGGATGTTGTTCTCTCTCACATATCCACTTCCCCTCGGCTCTGCATGGATCCTGGACTCTGTTTGGGCTCTGGGCTCTGATCTTTCATCCATAGCTAGTTGTTTCTCTTGTCCCTTCCAGCCATGTACGTTCAGCTTCTATTCACGTCCTTCCCCTCACATTGTTTTGGAGAAAATTCATGAGGCCTAAACCTCCAAGCACAAGTAGGCAGGCTCAAACCCCAACCCCCTGCTCATCCTCTCTTATGGCACTGGTTTCTTTGGAGAGATTATTGACGCACTATTGATGGAGGTTTTCCTTCTCGGCTCAGCCATATGTTCTTGTTGCAAGATTGATGGAGCTGCAAGAGAAACCCTGAAAATCATCTGAAGTTTCTGTTTAGTGCAGCCATTTTCCACAGATGCTTTTGTCCTCTGCACAGTGTGAAAACCATCTCTGGGATGGAACAACTCATGGATGGAAATGTTGCATAATCCTGTGGTGCTTGAAATCCATCTATTTTGGCTGTCAGATTTAAGAGTCTCTTTCAACACTCAATTAACCATAATGGATGTTCTAATGAGCACAGTCTTTATTTCAATGGTTTAGGATTTCATTTGACAATCTGTGATCTGTTAAAGGATTAGTTCACTTCAGAATTAAAATTTCCTGATAATTTACTCACCCCCATGTCATCCAAGATGTTTATGTCTTTCTTTCTTTAGTCCAAAAAAATTAAGGTTTTTGAGGAAAACGTTCCAGGATTTTTTTTTTTTTTCTCCATATAGTGGACTTCACTGGAGTTCAACGGGTTGAAGGTCCAAATGTCAGTTTCAGTGCAGCTTCAAAGAGCTCTACACGATCCCAGACAAGGAATAAGAGTCTTATCTAGAGAAACTATTGGTCATTTTCTAAAAAAATAAATAAAAATGTATATACTTTTAACCACAAATGCTCGTCTTGCACTGCTTTGTGATACACTACACATTAAATAATCACGTTGGAAAGGTCCTGCGTGACATAAGCGAAAGTCCCGAGTGAGTGTTTACGAGTTTTTCGCCCTACCGCGGTACTTCTGCCTACGTCACACATGACCTTTCCAACGTGATTACGTAATGCATGGCACATCGCAGAGCAGTGCAAGACGAGCATTTGTGGTTAAAAAGTATATAAATTTTAGTTTTTTTAGAAAATGGCCGATCGTTTCACTAGATAAGACCCTTATTCATCGGCTTATTTAATTTTTTGTTTTGCTTGCCTTTCTACTCTCGACAACAAATGCCATTCAAGAAAAATGGTGTATTCAATTAAAGTCTTTTAAATTACATTTTCATTTTTGACCCTTGAGCAAATAGTGGATGATCAATTTTGATGCAAGTCTATATTACAGTTTTTCTCGATTGCGTAAACACTATAACCAGGCTTTTGAACTGAAATTTCAAAATCATAACACCATTTATCAAAAAGCACAGCCATTTCCCTAAACTATAAACACTATTTCCCTGTTTTGACACATGAGTCAGATTTGTTGAACTCTCTCTGCAAAACTCTACACACAAATCCCTTCATTTCTTATTGCCTATACCATGTTGTCATTTAGAAGGCACCAGCATTCAATATTGTTCATTCAAGTCAGTGTAGCTTGAGCTCAATTAGCACACAAATACCCAGGTGGAAACTAAGAGTCAAAATTTATCACACACCAATCAGAACCTTCAATAAAAGAGCTTGAGTCAGTTCATTCAGTTTTGGAACAATGGATCCAGAGAGACGTGATTGAAGAGGTCAAGGACACCAGAGAGGAGGAGGATGAGCAAGAGCAGTAAGGAGTGGAGGAAGAGGTGAAGGAAGAGGAAGAGGAGGAGGACGAGGATGAGGGCCAAGGAGACAAGGAGTCTCAGATGAAATTCGTGCCACTACTTGACCATGTCCTTGTTCATGGTATGACTATGAGGGAGGCTGGGCAATGAGTTCAGCCAAAATTAAGTTGCTTCACCGTCGCCTCGATCATAAGAATCTTCAGGGAGGAAAATGGGTAGCTGTACCTCAGGGTACTCTACAGTTACTTTTGAGTGCTGTACTCTGTTACAACACATACATGTACTGTAGCTGTTGCACTATACTACTGTAATGAAAAGAGATGCATCAAATTGCTTAGCATACAGATAGAGTTTCTGTCTGCTTCCATTTTGTAAAAAAACATGTGTTACAGTTACAATGATCAGTACTTCTATCTCTGTAGGACACAGAGACGATGGAATAGAAGAAGTCTGACTAAACCTTTTAGTTGATGGATCAGGCATGCAAGAGGATTTTACCCCTGCTGCCTGCACATCAGAAATTGGTTCTTCAGCGGTTCTTTGAGGTGGTTGAGGTGCTATATAGCACTTCCCCTATGATTACGAGCCAGTGAACCACTTTTAGTGCTATTTAGCCATGGCTGGGGCCAATATATCCTGTGATGTTGACGAGATTCTCTGGCCTGTCCCAGACCAAAGACGGGATGCTGGGGCAGAATATTTTTTGATGTTTGGTGTATTGTACTGTACAGTACATTAAGGAATAAAAAAAAATGTGCAAATGTATACACTTGTTGTCTTCATCATGTGAAATGTTTCTTGAGGGAGAGAACCACAAGCAACACAACTTATTACTGGCTTTTGTTTTGATTTTTGTAGTATTGTTTTGAATTTATCTCACCAGTGTATATGACTATGTTGTAGTGTGTGTGTGTTTTTGAGGGCTGTGTGTCAAGTTTGGTTTTTCAGCAAGATTGAATGGTTTTGAGTGGAGAGCTTCATTTTGACCTGAAAATAGAAAGTTTGGGGAATTGTGTGAGAAGTTATGGATTTGTGTTTAGAGTTTCGAGAAAAGGAGGCATAATTTCAAGAAATGTGTTTAAGCAATCAAGAAAAACTGTAATTGACTAAAATCTCTTGAATGTCCTGTGACTGAGCAGTTTTCTCAGCTCTTCATGGATAACAATGGTTGCTTTAAGGCTTGTTGTGATTCATTTATTTTGTAGTCTGTTTTCTAGACTCTCAAATAGATTGTAGCATCTAAAATGTCTGCAGGACTGCAGAAGAAACTTTCTCTCAAAGTTTTCAATGTGGGAGGGTTAGACTTGACCAAGGGATTTGATCTAGGACTGTTGTATAAGACTAACACATGATGATTTGATGCACACTAGCAGTAGGCTCTGATATAGGACATTGAAACCAATTGGGTTCAATTCTCAGGGAACACCTATGCTGATAAAAATCCTGATATATATATATATATATATATATATATATATATATATATATACACATGCAAAACAGTTCTTTCTGGTTCTCGAATCTAATTGGCTGTGCGATATTCTAGTGATAACAGCACTCCTATCTTTTCACCGTTTGTATCACTCTGCTTGGCTGTCACGGCTGAGCAAATCCAGCATATTTTTTACAAATACTACACTTGTTTTACCACAAACTGTAGTTCGGCTTGAATGTAGGCTTGAATGTTTCAGGCTTGAATGTAGTTGTTTAGACCTGAAATATGTGACTCATATTTAATCATAGCACCTATTTTACAATTTGTTTAGATGTTTTTGAAGATGCGAGCTCCAGGCCATCAGCGGTCGTTCAGTGCTCGTGTACCCGCTGAGAACAGCTTCATCTCGGCCAGTGCTTCGGGGATTTGCCGCTGGCTCTTATAGTGGTTAAACATGAGATATAATTCATTTTGGGAACATAAAATGGGCAGTCTTTGGTATTATTAATCTATTACTTGTTCTTGAGCAAATCAAACTGGGCTATGTTAAATTTAATAATTCAATATTAAGGCTATATTTAACTTACATCCTGTACAGCACTGCTTTTGTACATTTGACTGAATTGTACAATTGTTTTTATTTCCTACAGTCATTTATAATGGCTATTGTTGTTAATTTAAATATTGTTGTTCAATAAGTATTATTTTATTTAAATAATATGTTGTATTTGGTATTGAGAAAGGGTCCATTAGTGCATAATATGGATTAAGTGAAGGTTACATTAATACGCCATTCGATGGTGGCAAACTTTCCGAGTGAATGAGTCAGTGGCAAGAGACTTTTAAATTGAAAGGGACTTTAGTAAACAAAGGACTCTGTTTTAGTGCTGTTATGGAAAATTCCCTTAACTGTAAAAAGGACAAATACAAAGATCGCTTTCCTCAGCGGACATTCAAAAGGATTTTTATAATGGTTATAATATTATGGACATCGACCTGAATAATGAATGTTATATCAGACACAGGTAATGCTCTCTCTCTCTCTCTCTCTCTCTCTCTAATACTGTACAAAATACAATTAGTTCCAATGCAGGGACTCAACATTCCTTCGTTACTAGTTCTAAAGTGACAGCCTCGTGCCTACGGCCGAATCACAGCTGTGCTGATATACAGCCATATTGCATGGCTACTCGTGTGATATTGCTCATATACAATCACCTTTATACTCTTTTATGTCAGCTTTAAACAAGACACAGAAGCTACAGGCCTATTACTTGCATATCTCTGTGTTATTAAGGAAATGCTAAACACATTAGCATTTACATCAAGGTCAGAATCCATCCATGACCAACACCGAATGTGTTTTAATAATATGTCTTTTATACCGTATCTGACTTTTAATGAGGTCAAGTGTCATTTGACTGTGATCGAATCATTGTAAATGCATGTTAATTGCAGGTGTAAACAAGCCTTAGTTGTGTCTGTGCAGCTGATTTTATAATGATCCCAGAGATTACAGCGTTTCCTCTCACAATCCGAAGCAGAATCACTGGCTATCGGCGGTGGATTTCTCTCCCTTGCAAACTTTAATTTGCACAAACAAACAACACTAACAAGTCTGTTCTCTGCGTTTCATTGCATTTCTTAATAGTGCATGACTTCTTCACAATACAACAGTATTGCTTTTTCTTTTCATTTGAATCCAGTCAGAAAGTGTTGCATGTTAAGAATTTACATGAAAAATATCATTTCTATAGGACACAATGTTCCGATTGTTATATTGCTCATTTTATAATCAGTTGAATGTATATTATTTCTGTTATTCAGGAGTATTCATTATTCGTTTCTCATTGCCAAATATGGTAATGATCTGGGAATCGGGAACAGCCCTAGTCGCTGGTCATTAGTATTTGTTTTCAAACAATGAGAAGAGAAAGGAAGACCAACATGTTCTGAACTGTGACGTATCCATGTATACAAATCCATATTGATTGTATAAATATGTACATCCTGACACCATCGGACAGCATGTTTTCACATAAATATATACCTCTGAAAACCAGCGGACATATGTATACAGTCTAGGTGGAGTATATAGGCCTATTTGTTTGGTGAACATCACTTCCAGAGAACCTGGAATACTGTATGGCTCCAAAAGGTATTTAGATGCTTAAGTTACATTTAAAAATGCATGCATTATGTAACAAAATATCAAACCATGCTATTTATTTTAAAGAAAGATAACAAGCATTTCACACACACACACACACACACACACACACAAAGTTAAGCCTGAACTGATCAAATAATTGACAAAACGAAGATAGATTTGTTTGCACTTGTTGTAATTTAAAGATTTGTTATCTGTGATCCAGTGATATTCAGACATTTTTAAGTCCAAAATGTTCTTGGGACCACCTTATGAGGTGGTTAACAGCTTGGCAGATGTGCTGCGGGCGCATTTTATAAACGCAACCCTCAAGGACACGTATTAAAGACATTTGATCACGGAGGGTTTTAGGCCTAAAAACCATTCTTACAATGGTAAAATCATTGCACTGCATGGCCTCAAGTGGCTTATTTCTTTATTATGAATGTATTAAGGATTATACTGCTTATTTTAGTTTCACAGGCAATATTGCTGGTACTTTGCAAACCAATGAGATATCATCCCATTTTAGATGCAGTGTGACTAAACTGTAAGCCGTCTGGCATTTGAACCTTTGTTCTTATTGGTTTTATTAAACTATTTTATTTGCCGTTAAGCAACTTTCATGGTGCATGAAGACGGATGATGAGGAACATGCCCTGGTAAGCATCAGTTAAACTCAGTGGTATTATAAATTGGCATGTGTTCCCAAAGCAATCAGCTGTAATCAGGTGCACTGGGGCTTTTTTGCTCATAAGAACTTAATGCATTTTTTACAAAAAAGCATGAGTGATACATTTAGAGAAACTTTTATGTGTTCTAATTTCTGCAGATAATTAATTTTCTCTCGTCTTTGAATAATGCATATGTACGTGGGCAGAAGGAGCACTGGCTCGAAACATATGGCTAGAACAAAAGCATATTGTTAAAGAACATTAAGGGACCTGAGCAGAAAAACTCTCAGCATCTGCTACTGTAAGAAAGTGTTGTCTGTTTGCCCTGGATCCATTACACAAACAAACAAACAAAGCATGTGATAAGTAATAAGTTAGTAATAAGTAGGTAATAAAAGATGTGATTAGCAGACATGCCCTGACATCTGAAACCTTCAAGAAATTGAATTCAGATAATCTGCACTTGAATTTGGCTTGCAACCAAAGGCTGGAAATTATATAAAAACACTTTAGATTAGGGTCTAATTCTCAGTATTAACTAACTATGACTTGTGCCTCAATGAACTCCTAATTACTGCTTATTAATAGTTAGTAAGGTAGTTGTTAAGTTTAGGTATTGATTAAGGGATGTAGAATATGGTCATGTAGAATAAGGCTTTATAAGTACTAATAAACAGCCAATATCCTAGTAATATGCATGCTAATAAGCAAATAGTTAAAGGGTTAGTTCAGCCAAAAATAATTAATTACTCACTCTCATGTCGTTCCACACCCGTAAGACTTTCGTTCATCTTCAGAACACAAATTTTTGATAAAATCCGATGGCTCAGTGAGGCCTGCATTGACAGCAAGATAATTAACATTTTCAGATGACCAGAAAGCTACTAAAGACATATTTAAAACAGTTCATGTGACTACAGTGGTTCAACCTTAATGTTATGAAGAGATGAGAATACTTTTTGTGAGACAAAAAAACACAATAATGACTTAATATCTAGTAATGGGTGATCTCAAAACACTGCTTCATGAAGCTTCGAAGCTTCACAAATTTTTTGTTTCGAATCAGTGGTTGGGAGCGTGTATCACACTGCCAAAGTCACGTGATTTCAGTAAACGAGGCTTTGTTACGTCATAAGTGTTTCGAAATTTCAATGGTTCATGTGACTTTGGCAGTTTAATACCGAACCACTGATTCGAAACAAAAGATTCGTAAAGCTTCGAAGCTTCATGAAGCAGTGTTTTGAAATCGCCCATCACTAGATATTGTTGAATAAAGTCGTGTTTTTTTGGCTCACAAAAAGTATTCTCATCTCTTCATGACATTAAGGTTGAACCACTGTAGTCACATGAACTGTTTTAAATATGTCTTTAGTAACTTTCTGGGCATTTGAAAGTGTTAATTATCTTGCTGTAAATGCAGGCCTCACTGAGCCATCGGATTTTATCAAAAATATCTGAATTTGTGTTCCGAAGATGAATTAATGACAGAATTTTCATTTTTGGGTGAGCTAACCCTTTAATAGTGAGAATTAGACCCTAAACCAAAGTGTATATATAAATATATACACTTTATCTTTATCTTTATCTTTATATATATATATATATATATATATATATAAAACATATAAAGCCACAGATGTCTATTCAATGATAAACTCATCTATACAGTAAATCATCATTTAAACACACACATTGCATCTTGCATCATTGGTTTTTTGGGCAGTTTAGTTTATTCCCCATGTACAAACAACAACAAAACCAGCATTCACTTATAAGTTTCTTTATTTATTTTATTTATGTAAATTGCCTGCATATAATATTATTCAGTGAAAATGACTTGTCATTGGTGAGATCCCTCTAAACGGCAAATTAACTCTCAGCAGGGGGTGAAGTCGTCTGTAAAATCCTGCACCGTTGTCTCTGCTGTAAGTGGAGCTCTCCTCTCACCTTAATCCATAATTTAGTTGTACAATTTTTGTAGAAAGCTTTTGTGTTTTTGAAGTCTGCATGCCTTATAGAAAATACCCTGTTTAGAAAGTGTATAGAACTTGCTTTAGGGTTCATGCTTTAAAACAGTTCTTCTGACCGCTTGGAAATAGGACTGACAGTCTTACGCGTGTGGCCTCGAACTTGCACACAAATCAAATGTGATAGAGACAAAATATGAGTCCAGGAGTGCGGACAGGGCAAGACTGAACTCAGCAGGTCAACAAATCCTTCACAGAGACAATGCATGTGCAATATTTCCATTCGTTGCCATTATTTTAGTGTGCTGCAGGTTTACATACTGTGCGTCTGCCACTGCAGCGGTTGTGCTTTTGATTGGTGCATCAGCAAACATTTTCCAGCCTCCATCTTGCCTCAAATTCAAGCCGTAACACATGCAATAATGCACTTTAATAAGAGTTAACGTCCGTTCACACCAAAGACGATAACTATTATAAAACTATAATGATAATGACACAGAAGAACAATATCGTTGGAGTATTTTTTCCCAGCTGATGAATGATAAAAACACTGAGTTCATCCACTTGAGTTCAAAGAGCTTAAATCAGCAAACAACATAACAGAACATGGTGTGGATGATAATATAGTCATCATTAGTTATTTTTCTCGGTGTGAACGGGCCTTTAGGGGAAATTGATCATTATGGTGCATAATTATAATGCAGAAAAACATACAATAGAAGAGCTTAAAGAAACCAACACCGCGGGCCTTCGCCGTGGGTAAATACACGAGTTGTGTTTGGCTCCAGATTTCTCTTAAGAGTCTTTGCATCGGGATTCTATTAAAGCTGCTTTGCTATGATTAGATTAAGGAGTTTGACCTCTGGGTCATTCATTTGCGGTGGGACTGATGTGTACAATATATGGCTACTATTTCGTCCTTGAGGTACAGGGCGTTGATTGATACCATGAAAATCTGCACGACAAAGTTCATAAAGCTAAAATAGAGTATGTGTAGGCGCCAGTAACGTTATAAATATACGGATTCTCATCTGTTTGTGCGTCTAACCTTGATCTACACATCAGCTCGGCTCTCTAGAGGGATCGGGGGTCTTATTGCATGGATATTGCAAGGATATCTCTCCATGCAACGGGAAAGAAGCTTGCCAGTCACTACAAAGTCCTTGAGTCTGTTCGGAGCAGGGTTTCCCTCAAGGGTTCTCCTCCAAACGGTTGGCAGAGCCATTGTTTGTGTCTGCAGCCTTCTCAGCGTCCTTCTCCTTCTCTTCCCGTGTGGTTTGGGTGGAGAAGGGGTCTGTGTGCTGCCTGAGGTCGGGGCTGAGGAGCGGCAGGTGAGGGAGGAGTGGGCTCTCTTTTAATCGAGCGGACAGTTCTTTAGCGCTACAGGTGGGGGTGTTGGTCTCGTATATGTCGTGGAAGTTGTTGTAGTCGACTTCGTAGAAGCCCTTTTCCAGAGAAAGCACCGGGGTGAAGCGGTAGCCCCACAGCACTTCCGAGTCCAGGTAGGAGCTGCGCGCCTGACACGTCATGCCTGGATACATGGAGAAAAATATGGGCGCAGACACGCACACATGCAGGTACACACAAGAACACATGGTTATGTACACACACATACACACACACAAAGAGAAAAGAAGAAGGGGAGAGAGGGAGAGAAAGAAATTATTTATGAGACAGGCTCACAATGTTGACAGTGGCTGTACAGGTCAGATGATATTGGAGTTACAAGCTTTTGCGGTGAAATATGGCCGTTCAGTTTGTGAGCTGCCCTCTGAATTACAGTACGCTCCCATTTTAGATATGTTTCTCCCAGCCAAGAAAAGAGCTCAGAAGGTCTGTAATGTCTATTACATCACAATATTGCTTTTGTTTTCTGTCTATCAATCATTTTTATTCCAATGACACAATGTTTTGTTCTTTGTGTAATGAGATACTGATAAAATTACATACTGTGGATGTCAAATTCCATCAATGTATTCGCATGGGGGTAAGATGTGCCACTTTTTACTTGTCTTCTGGGCAAGAAGAAATGAGATGGTGGTAAGATTAATTTAATTAAATTAATCTCAATTATATTTCAAGGACATCTTAAAGGGATAGTTCACCCAAAAATGATAATTCTGTCATTAATTACTCACCCTCATGTCGTTCCACACCCGTAAGACCTTCATTCATCTTCAGAACACAAATTAAGATATTTTTGATAAAATCCAATGGCTCAGTGAGGCCTCCATAAATCTACTAAAGACGTATTTAAAACAGTTCATGTGACTACAGTGGTTCAACCTTAATGTTATGAAGCGACGAGAATACTTTTGATACAGTTTGATACGCGCTCCGAACCACTGATTCAAAACAAAAGATTCAAATAAGCTTTGAAGCTTCATGAAGCAGTGTTTTGAAATCGCCCATCACTAGATATTGTTGATTTTTTTTTTTTGGTGCACAAAAAGTATTCTCGTCACTTCATGACACTAAGGTTGAACCACTGTAGTCACATGATCTGTTTTAAATATGTCTTTAGTAGCTTTCTGGGCATTGAAAGTGTCAATTATCTTGCTGTAAATGCAGGCCTCACTGAGCCATCGGATTTCATCAAATATCTTAATTTGTGCTCCGAAGCTGAACAAATGACAGAATTTTCATTTTTGTGTGAACTATTCCTTTAACTTCATTTTTATTACTTTATTTTAATAACAGGCATCCAGAAAATAAATTGCAGCAAAATAAGACTGGGGAATTGGATTGTTAATTATTAGTTTTTTTTTTTTTTTTTTTATGATTTATCAATTTATGTATAATAAGCAAAAAAGAAGGGCATTCCATTGCAAAATAAAACAAAATTCAATAAATAGTAAATGAGTCAATTTTGCACACCGCTGCTGCAACTTTGAGTTTGTGCCAAAGGGAGAAGAAGTTTGTTTGTAAAGCTGGTTGTTTTACATTTCCTTTCCTCAACAGTTTTGGGTGTGACATAATGTAGCATGAGCTGGGAGCCAAAGGCATTACAATGATCAAACGGCATATTTCATTTACTATTTGGTGCAGTGTGTGTCTTCAGTTACAGTTATTTGAAACCTGCTTGCCACAGAATTGTTGCCCCGTATCTCCAAGCTGTCATGTAAACCTGAGTTAATGTGCTGTGCTTCTCACCTCCATATCCATCACATCCATTTTTCATACACAGAAGACAGGATGAAAAAAAAAAAAACTCAAGATGATCACTATCTTTTCACGTGACCAAATTATATACATTCTCTAAAACAGCTAGAGGATAAAATGAACTTCCCTAAATTTGTATGCATGGCTTGTGTCTACATCAGTACAGCAATTTATTATAGTGTAGACCTGTAATTACGGAAAAAGTCCTAGTTGTTAATCACTGCATTTATGTTTTAGCAAAACATTAGGAACAATACCAGACTAAAACCTCATGCTTATAGGTATAATACTCATTGATTTCATATATCATAGATAAAACTGAAATTACAGATTATAGAGAATTAAACCACACCAGCAAATAAAGCCAACAGCATCACAATCTATGTCAGTGGTTCTCAACCCTGCATCACCACCCAAAAACGGTGCACAGGTCAGTTCTGAAAGGGTCCATGAATGTTAATTGCAAAAAGTAATCAGCAATTATTTATATATTTATGCACTGGTAGCAAAATAAATTGCCTTAAAAGGTACTTCAAAAGATAGCAAACAACCCCAAACAGATCTTTTAATGTTGATTGTCCAATTGTCCTATTTTGGTGCAAATTTATCTGTAAGTATATATATATATATATATATATATATATATATGACTACAAGTTTTCTTTTACTTACTTTTGTATAAACAACTTTGTTGGGTTGCCACTTGATGTAAAATCTGGGTTGTGAAGCAAAACCAATTGAAAACCACTGATCTACATTATAGCATTGATTGAAACTGAAATGAACTCAACGCTCTAAGAGTCTCCCCCTGCTTTTGCTTCACAGCAAGAGTGTGTGGGAGTGGGTGTAACACGTTTAGATTTGTTTTTTACTCTCTTTTTTCTTTGTGTGTGTATATGTGTGTTTGAGTGAATGAGAAAGACATGGAGAGGGTAAGTTGATCACCTAGCAAAGGCCGGTTTCATGCAAGGCTGCTTTTCAAATCTATAAATAAGGGCACAGCACCTCAAGGCCAGGGGTTCCTAAGTCTATTTGTGGAGAACAACGGTGACACTGAAAGCTACTGACACATATGAGTACTATCATTTCTCCTCTGATAAGAAGCACCAATATAGGAACTGCTGTTGTCATTGACATTTTCATCATTTAACTTTAACATACTACATTATGCATTATAAGTCTTTGTGTGCATGGACTAGTACACTTAATATCAAATTAAATGTAACATGCTTTGGTAATTAAATCTGTAAAAAAATAAATCTAGTAATTATATTACACTTATGGTTCATGAGTGACAAAGACATGAGAAGTGAAAATCACCGCCTTCAGAGGACGCCAGAATTCTCCACAGGTTTGTCTGAGCTTTAAATGAAAATCAAGCACTAATATTCAGTGTTAAAATTTAAACTGTTCAAGCACACATCAATAACCTTCAAACTGCCTCCGCAGTTCCTCCCTTAATCAACACACCGCCTCATAAAGTCAGCCTTTAAAAATCTATATTAGTTATAGAACATTAATTCAAAGCAAGTTCTTATCTTTGGGTTTGAGACTCATTAATAGCAAAATGAATGGAAAGTTAATAGGTGCTACTTTAAACATAGATGGGCCTATCTTAATGCCACCGGACATATTTAGTAGATGCCTTTGGTTATGAGCACTCAATGGGCTGCTGTGTTTTAGGCATTTATCATGTTGATGAGAAGACAAGCATTCAATGCCTGGTTATTTTTATCTAATAGGGGTGCAGATCTTTGATCACTAGACCCAGTTGATTTTAAATCCATATTGTTAGATGTTAGTGACCTGCTTCTAAACTTTCAGTGTTAATTGCACTGCATAATAGCCTGTTCAGAAGCAATACCAATGACCAATTTTGAATGCTCCATGTAGACAGCAAGTCTGTGCATCATATGCATTGGTCAAATGAAGAGAATTGATTGACAATTTATTTAAAAAGAGTGTTGCTAACATTACATATGCAAATATGTGGTAGAACATTTGCATCTTTCTGAAGAATTGTTTTGATAATCAACATTTCATTGCAATGCTTTTGTCTTCTCAGCAAATAATGTATGCAATGCTTTTAAAAGAAGGCATCTTAAAAGGTAGCATAATCAAAGCGGCTTTGCTTCAGCAGCATGTCTGTGATGCTTTTAACTGCTACCTATGTAGTCAAGCACACAAGGTTTTGGAACAGAGTGTCTCAAAATTGTTTGCATGTCTTGTTCTGCAGTGTGATGAACCTTTCATTAGGGAAAAGCTGTTGTTCCTGATCATATCATTCAGGATCAAGCACATTTCTAAAATGAAAACTGCTTATGTTGCAACAATTATATGATGCAAATTACATCTGACTAACCGTCATTACAGTCTCATCACGTTCATGCAAATTACAAGCAATACTCAAGAGACTCACTGTGGAACTCCTGACCCTCACTACTGGAAAAATAATAGAGTAGACCACAGCGGCTATCTATCATCTCTGACAGATGCCAGGGCTAAATTAAAGCATTGCTAAATTTGACAAATCAGACACCAGGTTGTTTGTGACCTTATTGCACTCACCAGGTCATTAGCTCTCTGTACTGCACATCAAAAGAAAGCCATCATCCCTCATTAGCAAGTGGGAGTAGACTTCGATCTGGCCAGTGAGGCTATTTGTATAGGTTTATCCTGGCCAATAGCACTCTGATCTATACCTGGTGATCTGTCAAAGGCGTAATTTACACAGACTTCAGTAGATCAATGGCATCATAGCCCAGCTATTGACATACGCTTACGTAGGCACATCACTACAGTGGAAAGTGGAAAACATTTCAAAGTGACAGGAAGGTTGAGGAGACATATGTCATATGGCATCTAGGGCCCAGAGCAAGGTTAGTGTAAGATTAAATCCTTCCTATTAGGTCCTTGGATAATCCAGTCAATAAGAATTGCATGTTTGTGGTATAAAAACCTTCAAACATGCAAATTTATGCATTATGAATGCATGAAATCATACATTGCTTGCTTTTCACCTTTTCTTTGTTGAATCCTCATTGGTATTCACTGCAAAACAAGCAAAAAATGGATGGCTTTCACAGGAAAGCATGTATAATGAATTGGATTTAGATTTGCAGTGTAAGTTCTCTTTGGACAAAAGCCCAATAAGTAATTTGAATTGCAAACATTCACCTGAGATATCTGATAAACCATGGGAAATGTTTCAGTCTGGGAATGAATCTGCAATTAGTGTAGACACGTTAGACAATAGAGGCATCTTTATTCCCCAAACAGCCTCGAGAATAAGGAGATCTTCTCAGATCAATATTGCACTCAGTGTTCTGCAAGGTCAACTAAAGAGTAGCCGAGAATGAGATCTCTAGATAATTCCATCCACATTCATAACATATTCAGATTGCATATGTTTACTGCTAAAGCCCAGGTATTAAACGGGCATTGGTTAACCTAGTACACACTGTGCCTAAATTGATTACATTAAGTGGACTATGACTAATCTTTAAGGTAATGGACTAAAAATTAGACGGCCATGAAGTTTGAATAAACTGTCCCAGGACTGCTACAGTACCTCCTCTTCAATAACATTATTAATAATCAATCTGAATGCCACGAAATCCTGGGCTCTTTGTTGTGTTATGTATTGTGTATTAGTCGGATGTCTTAAGGTATAATACTGAAACTGTGCTTGCAAAGACATTTTAAAAGCAGTTTCCTCATTGAACTGCCTGACCGTTATTGAGTTTCACTGACCTAAGAACTGGAACGATGCTAATTCAAATGAAGAGTGGAAAAAGAAACTTTTTTGCTCCAATAAACTTTCCAAAGGATCCCCTCCAGCAGAGTGGAACAAACCCGGAGTACTTTCATCACCTTTCACCTCTTTCCACAACTCCAGCCTGGACAGGTTTGCAAGGACATGGTTAGCCAGACAGACCCACCCCAACTAATGTGTAGGAAACACAGCATCAATATCGAAACATTTATCTTCTTGTCAGTTCTTGAATGTTATTTCGTGTAGTCAGCATGCTTAGGGAAGGGATGACTCAGCACTGTCAGCAAATGAATAATGCCAGTGCAGTTTTGCGTATTTAAATGACTGACCTTTAAGTTTCTCACTTACCACAAAAAAAAAAAAAAAAATCATGGAAAATTCATTGAGGTCAACTGCTCTACAGAGCTTGGCAGTTAATGCACAACTTGCTCCTTGAAGCCATTTCGAAAGACTGATACTATATAGGGTTAATGCAAAGCTTTATTTCTGTCATTTCTTATTCATGGAGACTATGACACTTTCAGGTCAAGAGTTGAATTGCTTGATGTCAAGGAGGACATACCTGTAGCTTCGACCATGCCCTCCAAGATGACGACAATCTCAAACTCTTCCTTCTCCATCTGTGCCCGGGACATCTCCCAGAAAGGACTCTTCTCATTGATCTCGTGTGAGATAATGAGAGGTGATACCAGGAAGAGGCGATCGTCTCCTGTGTCAAAGCCAATGTTGATATCCGTCTGGTTGAGCGGAATGAACTCGCCCTCTTTCGTCTGCTGCGAACGAATGAGTTTGGCACGGATTGACGCTTCCACAATGTGGGAATTCCGCAGGTCACCCACTCGGAACATCAGGCACATCTTGTTGTCCCTCACTGAGATCACAGCCTTGTGGGAGAACATCAACGTCTCTGCTCGGTTCTTGGGTTGCGAGATCTTTACGAACATGCAGCCCACCATCATGGCGTTGACAATGGACCCCAAGATGGCCTGCACAAGTAGAAGTATGATCCCTTCCGGGCACTTCTCCGTGATGACACGGTAGCCGTAGCCAATGGTGGTCTCAGTTTCAATGGAAAAGAGGAAAGCCGAGACAAAGCTGTTGAGGTTTTCCACACAAGGAGTCCAGCCCTCCTCATCGCCGTGTAGGAGATCTCCTCGTATGAGTGCAATAAGCCACCACAAAAACCCAAAGAACAGCCAGTTGACCACGTAGACCAAGGTGAAAATGAAGAAACTGAGGCGCCAACGTAAGTCAACCAGTGTTGTGAAAAGGTCGCTGAGATAACGATATGTCTCTTGAACGTTTCCATGATGAACATTGCACTTGCCATCTTTCTGTACATAGCGCTGACGGGGTTTCTTAACAGGATCAGATATGAGGTGGGTGCGATCTGTAGGGATTTGTGATTCCCTCAGGTGCTTGGGGAGTTTCTTCACCTGCTGTAAGGAGGTAGAGAGAGAAAAGTAACATTCATTCTTGGGCAACAGGATTAATGGCCCTATTTCCACATGGTGTTAAGATGCGTTTTGGTCAATCAGATCACAATTGGACGAGGGAGACACATACTCGTTTACACCTGGTGTTTTAATCCGTCTCTTTTGTCCACTTTCAACCACTTCTGTCCTGATTTATTCGAGGGGAGGGTCTATGGGCGGGTAAATGTATGTATTTATTTTTTCCAGATCTTTCGATATAATGGACAAAATAAGCTCATGCAATTTACATATGAACGCGCCCGGAGACGACTGAAAAACATGGAGAGCAGCAGCTTTGTTTCTATTCTGACAGCTGGAAGACCACGCTGAATGCAGTGAGTGTGTGTTAGAAATCAGGAATGGTGAGAGAACATTGTGCTTGGTACGTTTTTCATCTTCAAATCAAACTTGGGTCTTCAGCCGACAAAGTTTAAATCCCGTCTGGCTAGTGCGTTTTCCATAATGTTTACGCGTTAGGTCAGTAGGCGGAGAGTCGGCGTCTTCTGTGGCTGTTTGAACGCATAAGTGTTTTCACTACGAAAGCAATCCGGTCGAATGCGTTTTCGACTCTTTCTGGAAGTGGTCAAAAGTGGAAAATCTCAAAATTTACACCTGTACTGAGCATCGTCCACTTGTGATCCGACTGACCAAAACGCATCTTAATACCAGGTGGAAACAGGGCCAATGTAACATAGGCTATGTTAAGACTGCAGGTAAATGTGGCCCAAATACGATTTTTTCCATTTCCGATTTGTGCCACTTCCATATGTGGTCCTAAATCCGATACAGGTCTGATGTTTTCAGTCTGAACAGTCATATCGGAATTCATTCGACTTTTACATCACTCTAGAGCAAAATTCGTCACAACTTTGTGATCATGGGAGTCACTTCAAAGATTTTACATACCTGGCGTTTTTAAGACAGTTGCGAAAGGAAGTCAGTGGAAGAACAGCAAACTTATAAGTATTACAGTGTCAGCACTATAAACAAGAAAAATGTGAGGGCTTGAATCATAAATGTTTAAAAACTCTTTGTTTTTTATATTGCCTGCGCTTAAATTCGCTGGCTTCCGTGGCAGATGACGCTATAAATAAACGTGTAATCACTTAATTTAATATTCTCTTTGTTTACTTCCGTATGACAGCATGGTGCATGACGTCTTTTTATCGTTCTTTTTCGCATGCGAGTCAGTCCAGGACCATGTTCTGTTCACACTGGAATCTATTGGCCACATTTAAACAACAATGTGAAAATCGAATCTGAGCAATAAATCGGAATTGAGCACTAAGGCTTGCAGTGTGAACGTAGCCATAGAAATCTTTGCTGAGCTTTTTCTTCTGGAGTAAGGAACAGATTCAAAATAATGATATTGATAAAATGGGCTACAATATCAGCAAGTCTGAACCTGTAGACCTATATTAAGCATCACTGTTAGCGGGAGTTCTAGGGAGACCGTTGGTTGGTTGAGGCATAATACATGCAGGATGTGATGCTTCCTCCACATCCTATGGTGTTGCAATCTAGTCCCATCAGAATCATATAGCATATTTTGCAAGCCAGGTCTTTACTGAGCTGCTATAAACCAGGCAATGACAGTCGTGGATGACATTGTTGCCAACATCAAGCAGAGGTACGTTCCCGCTGTTCCTTCCTAACAATGTAAGTGCTTTGATATCTTCGCTACTGTCATGACATTGTCACAGTACGTCTCGGCACGTACAGCACATGCAGATTGCTGCAACATAAAAGTACTGGTGGCTTTTTCCTTTTTTTATTGCTGTTCTTTTCTTTCCCATGACTCTCTTTCGCTCTCTATCCTGGGCTATCTTGGCCCTAGTCCATTTCTGATTTCTTGTTCTACACCAGCTCCATGGGACACTTCCCCCATTACCTTCCTCTTCCCTATGGGACACTGGCAAGCCCAGATAAGAATCTTTGCCCCCTCCCAAGTCCACAATACAGTGTCCTCCACATGAGACAAGGACGCTTTGGCACATTGTCTCTCCATTTGTGGAAGATTGTGCTTGGTTGTTAATTGAAACGTGGTATCATGTTAAGGTGGTGGCAGTCAATTATAGGCAAGCCTTAAAGTGCTTATGAAAAACTGGCACAAACAGAGACCTCCTGCTGCACACACACCTGCGGCCCTCTATTTTCTGTCAGATAAAGCCAGATCTTGGGCAAAAAACAAAAGAGACACTTTTTAATCATTGCAAATCAGATATCTACAACAAGAGCCAATTTTCAGTATTTGGTGTGCCTCCAACTTTGTACTTCAAGATAAATATTATATTTAGTATTCAATTTAAAGTCATAAATGAAATATGCATATCTTAAGTATATTTAAATCAATTATTTAAATTCATAACACGTGAAATATTCACACAACATATGAATATGAATGAGGTTTATGCTAAAGGATGGGTGATCTATTCCAGATGAACGTGACTTCACCAAATAGAACATGTTCGTATGGAACAATATTCCAATCAACCAATCAGATTTGAGGGATAGGTCAAGTTTAGACTTACGGGTTAGGGGCTTCTACATCACAAATTCCCTTCTTCTACAAAATTCTCTCTGATTTTAGGGATAAGTTATGGGTAGGGTTAGGTTTAGGGGTAGGGATAGGGTAGGCCTATGTTTTTGGACAGGAATGTTGTTCCAGGATCAACAAAACATGTTGATCCAGGAACATGTCTTACATGGCAAAATCACGGAGAGCTCTATTCCATGTTTACAGTAGAGGTTCATTTAACATAACTTCTGAAGCTGAAAGTGATATTGTGGACAGCTGACCTCTCTTGGAGTCACTCCTATCTCCATGTCGTGGTCCATGTGGACGCGAGAATCTCCTGCCATCCTCAGCTTCGACTGCAAACCTGGAACAGAGAGAAATAACTCAAAAGAATAAAACAACAATTGCCCTTGCTCATTGTTTAGTAAATAACCATGCACACTATGATTTTAAACATGTTTTCTTATGTGTAAAACTTTTGGTAACACTTTATTTTGATGGTTCCCATTGAACATTCTATTGATTATAAGTAACATTGCACCTATGTGTCAGATATCTTTGCATGTCAGCTTATTCTAACCCTACCAGTCTGCTAATATTCTACTAACGCTCTAATGACAGTTAGTAGACATGTAGGTGCAACGTTACTTATAGTCAGGGATGCTTCTAGGATTTCAATATTAGGGGGGCTCAAATATATAATTTTATATAATGTTTTTTTATGCTAGGGTAGGTATGAACAAAAGGTTCTGCACTACCTACCAAGTCAATCCCTGAATACTGAATTAATTTCTAATCATTTTAAATAACCAGCTAATATTTATTAAGGATACAGACAAACTTTATAGTACCGTAATTATCTAGATTGGCAATATGCGGGTAACATATATATATTTTTTTTACCAACACTTAATGTTTTAAACACTATTATTTTTTTTAACTCTATGTTTGTGCAGTAAAATTATCTTTAAAGAAGATCTACATTTCTTATTTCATTCATGGAGATAACATGGAAAATGTGCCATGCTTTAGTTGAGGATTTCTGTCACCTGGTGGAAAACAAACACTTTTAACATGAAAATGACATGAATTTACCAATATAAGCAGTAGATGGCTGCAGAGGACCACTCATTAGCTCATTTGCCATTTACACTACTGTTTAATTTTTTTTTTCAAGTGTTTTGCTTTTGGATATATATTATAAAATCAATATTATAATTTTTTTTTTAGCAAAGTCTCATGCCTTTTAGATGAAAGGAATTTCATAAAATAATGGATAGGAAATCATCTTGAATTGCTTCCGCATTATATTATGTAAACTGCATTTATGACACAGATGCAGATAACATAATTTATCAATAAATGCACACGTACTCGACTATTGGTGCCGAGCTGCTACGGATTGAAGAACACGCTGAATAACGCAGACTACAATACAGGTAGGAGCCAAAGCATATGAGTTCATATGAGTTTTAAAGGGGAATGAGGCAATTATTAATTAGTGTACATATTAACACCCTCCTAAAATGGGCCTAGTGACACTCCTGCTTATAGTCAACAGAAGGTGTAATAGGGACCATCAAAATAAAGTGTAACCAGACTTTTAATTAGGGAAAAATGCACCTTTAATGAAAGCTCAATCAATGAACCTTGGGATTTACGAGTCTCAGCAAGGGCTAAGCCTTGATACATTACCATTATCTCTTTTGGATGGACAAATGTCATTACACGGATTTATTGTGTCCTATAGGAATATTGAATGGTTAGTTTTAGGATTACCACTGTTTACAGATTCACATGAGCAAACAAGGCACATTCAAAATCAGGGTTAATCTGATCAGCTAATGTCTCACTCACTGTCTCACCCTCTCTCAATTAGGTGGGTAAACATATTTATCATGTCAAACACCACGGGAAAAGCTGTTCAACCATGGCTGTCTGACTCTCTAATGGGCAAACAGAAAAACTTAACCTGACTGCTTAGGTTCTCACATTAAATAGAGTGTCTTTTTAGATGTGACATGACATGACTGTGAGATGGAGCAAAACGCATGCACACGGAGACCTTTGGGGGAACATCTTCGATGGTTACTTGAAGGATTAAATCAAAGCTCACAAGGGAGATACATGTACTTTTTGAGTGTGCGGATTGAGTTTAATTTGTGCCTAAAACAGGCTAGCAGTCTCAGCTGTTCCCTGCTCCCTAAAGACTAACTGCATCAGCACCGTCAAGCCATGAAAGCTGCTGCTGTCTCCATCATCCAGTCCAGCTCTCCCTCATACACACAGAAGTAATGCCAACCTGGGTGAGCACCTCTGCGTACTCCTCGCTCCCTCTGGCAGCTCGCTATCTCCATTCTGACACATTTAGTGTTCACCTGTCAAATCTATTGAGCTGTGCTCTGAGCAGATAGGGCCTGAACAGAAAGTACTGCTGTAGTGTAGGACAAAAAGATGATAGGCATATAGGCTCCGTTTCAAAATCTAGCGAGTCGTCAGCATCCTAACTGAAATGTAACCGATTTGGAAAGCTCTTTTTTAGCATGTTGCTAACCTAACAACATAATGCTACAAGCATAAACATAGACACAAAAATACTGGAATTGGAAACAGTGAGCTATTTTATTGATTTTTCTGCAGATAGAGATCTGGGGCCCATGATAGTTGTTGAACAAACTCAAGGTTACATGATTAGTTGACAAAACCAAACTAATTCAATCAGGCTTAATTGGTACCATGAGGCTGATCATCAACTTTCTCTGTGAACTCAGGCTTTGATCCTGAGCTCATGGAGCATGTGCACATGAAAGTGTGATGTCAGTAGTGAACAGCCAATCACATGCCTTGAAACATTCTCATGAGAGAATCAGCAAGAATTCCTCTCTTCAGCCGAAGTTTACGAGATTGAAGAATATGAAGTACATAAATGCATTTACACAGCAAGAAGAAAATATCTTGCTATATCAGTGCAAATGAAAGTTGGGAAGTTAGTTGATACTGTATAGTTAATATACAGTATATATATATATATATATATATATATATATATATATATATATGTATACAGAGACTCGGACATGTAAGCTCACATGTACTTATTTTTAAAGCTTTTTTTCCAAATCGTATTTATATGACATAATATCGGTATATATTTAAGTTCATTTAAATTAAATGTTTAATAATAATAATAATATAAAATTGCTCATGTGTATTGGATTAAGAGTCTAATAATTATATAAATAAAATATAAATCTTATAAAAGTATTATAATAAATAATCATTGCTAAAAGCCATGCAGACAGTTTTCTACAGTAATCTTTTATGTAGTGAGTGACCTTTAATTCTGAACAAGAGAAACTGGGGTAGTGACTGTATTGCGTCAGAGATGTGTCAACTTTGCTCATAGCTGATTGGTCCAATTTTGTTTTGAGATCTCTTAGCTAGAACATCCCCCGGAGCAGGTTAGCCATGGAGCGTAAGTAATGCAGAGTTCACACTGCACAATTTTAGGCCTGACTTTCACTTACCGACAGATTTTGCGAAATCGCCAAACAAATGCCCTAAATTGGAGGGAAATCGGTGCGATCGGTGCGATCGGTGCGATCTGTGCGATCTGTGCGATCTGTGAGAATATCTGGCACGCTAAATATCTGGACCTGTCTGCGATTCAAAATCCTGCTGTGTGAAATGTGTTGAGACTGAAAATGACATTGGCGATGACCTACAGCCAATGAGAGAGCAAGATACAGGGCAGTGGGAAATTCAGGGAGGAGTTATAGACCCACGTCTCCACAAACATTTCCTCCTCCATAATCTTTTTTTTTTTTCTCCTTTTTGCTGCAAATTTGCACACAGACAATTTGGATCGCAAGCTTCTTGCGGTCTAACATTTTTAATAACAATTCCAGTCTTGCACAAGAACTCCGGTCTCGTGCGTAACCTTTCATTATTTCCTTATCACTTCTAATGTGTGTTTGGTTGTGAAATGTAGTTTGCGGACCAGACATAGGTGTCGGCAATTCTTCCTATTGTAAAGTCGTGCAATGTGAAACCCCCTGTCGCCGATCCATCTTGCAATGTGCACACAGAAGCAACTGATTGCTACCCCAGATACTTGTGTAGTGTGAAAAGAACAGTGATCTGACGACTTTGAAAATCGTGCAGTGTGAACTCGGCATTACTATGGCGATGAAAACCGTTAAAAGCTGAGCCACTTACATGGTTGAACCCAGGGTTGCGCAAACTAAACTGAAACATATCTGGCTATCCACCTAAACCAGCTTCATCGTATAGGCACCTGGACATAATGAATAATAAAAAAATGAAATAAAATAGTTTAAGCAAATGGAGTGTCCAAGATGCCTAAACAGTCACCATGATTTTGTCAAGTATGACATGTTCCTGGATCAACATTTGAGTCTGAAAATTTAGTCCTAATCTTATCCCTGCCCCTAAACATAACCCTACCCATAACTAAAACCAGAGGGAAATGATAGGTGAATAACACTGATGTAGAAGCATCTAACCCTGGCATAAACTGTAAACTTGTCCCTGAAAACTGATTGGTCGATTGGAATGTAGTTCCAGGAACATGTTGTACTTGGTAAAAATCAAGTTCACCATGCCTTAACACAGGGGTGTCCAATCCTGTTCCTGGAGGGCCACTGTCCTGCAAAGTTCAGCTCCAACCCCAATTAAACACACCTGAACCAGCTAATCAAGGTCTTACTAGAAACTTCCAGGCAGGTGTGTTGAGGCAAGTTGGAGCTAAACTCTGCAGGACAGTGGCCCTCCAGGACCGAGTTTGGACACCCCTGCCTTAACAGGTTTTCTACGTTTTGGACCAGAGCTTTAAGGTACATCTTACTGTACCTATGTTTTGTTTCCATTAACGGGTCTTTGTTATGGAAAACTGGATTTTGGTTAGTTTAACTTTCAGATGTTATGACAGGGTGCATTAAGCAATCATTCAGCTCCAGATCCTGGTCACTCCCACATTGCACCTGTGCTCCCATCGGTAATGTCATGCAGCTTTGTCTATGCTAATCGGTTACATAAGGTGCCTAATGACAGCAAAAAATTCCCATGATCCCCAACAGCCCATCTGCAAGTCATGCTAGCCATGATCACTCACTAAGTTTTCTGAAAGCTGTTTGGGATATTAGTTAAAGTAATGGTATATATATATTTCTCTGAAATATAGTGTAAAAAAGGAAGCGAGTGAGAACCAGAGGGAGAAAATAAAGCCTCTATTTAGGGGGATATTTTACAAATCCCCCACTGCTTTTTTCAAAAAAGACCTTAAAATAGGTATTGATCAGCTTGGAGAGTAAATCAATGTTGAGTAATCAGGTGAACCGATGAACCCCGGGAGCAAATTACCACAAATGCTGGTGCATATTTTTCTTCCATGCCTTGTTATGGGCACACACATTTTGAGCACAGAGAAAATAACCCTCACGGTCGGGAATGAGATAATCAGCACCGAGTAGAGCTAAACACACAAAACCTGGTGCTGTATTGGACAACAGCTGATCTCTGACTAATAAGTGCACCCTAGATAGAATGCCCCTTGTAAAAGAGCTAAATACAATTTGTACTTTTACACACAGTTTGTAATTTTACGGGAATTTGAAAGCTGGCCTCACTGGAGATTCACGTCCTTTGTTTGACCCTTGTTCTTATTTGTCTAATTCCACTCTACTGCAGTTACATCACTCATCCCTATTTGCACGGCCCTGCTTGCGCGCAGATGGCACGTCAGAGCTGCCATCCACTCAGGAATACAGTGTTGACTGACAGGTCTGCAGTGAAAGGGCACACTGACGTGACCCGCATCCGAGATGCACATGGAGAATACATCACAGACAGACGGCAGGCCTCCACAACATTCTCTCCTCTGCCATTTCCACATTTTATGACAAAATGGTCCCTGTGCAACTCCATGTGACTTTGATGGTTGCACGTCGGTGAAGTGAGCCAGAGCAGAGTCTGTTCCCTCCTGCTTATCTTGCTGTTCTGAGGAGGTAACAAACTCCTTATCGAGCTTTTAGAGTAGCATGCTTTTTGTGATTTTGGAGTCTGGTTGCAAGCCAGATGGGGAACGCAGCAGAGAATGAGAGAGAGAGAGAGAGAGAGAGAGAGAAAGACACAAGCTTATGTTCAATGATTCTGGTTCTGATTCCATAACTGTTCCATTACCGATTCTTTCGATACTTTCAAGAAATAAATATTTGAAGAAAAAAAAGGCATGATCACGTAGTTTCAATAATAAATAAATGTAAAACTGTTTTATACAGGATGGAATTAGAGTCATACATTCAGGAATAGGACTACACTGGTTGTGCTGTGTTTTTTTGAATAATTAAAATTAACCGAATGAACAATTTGTTCAGGAATCATTTTTCATGCTGTACAATCATTAGCAGTGTCCAGAAGAGTATTCTAATACAATGTTCTGTACAATAGATCACTGTATCTATACACATGTGAGAACTGTTAATGGAAACTTATTCTGGCGTGATATTTTTATGGTGGAGAATGCGGGCTTCTTAAAAAAATGTCAGCTTTTGTATGCTATATTACTTTCTGACCAGTGTTAAATTCGTTGACAAATAATTTTCATCATGATTTTCCACTGACTTTAATAGCTATAATATGGATTAATCAACAGTCAAACCAAAATGTATTCAGACACCTTGAACGTTTCATTCATTAATACAGTTTATTCACTACAGTTTAAAAAAACAGTTTAAAAAATGACAAGATCTCAGAGTTAAACTGTATCAGAAAAAAATAATCTTAATTATGTCAGATAACACTTAAGCAAAACATGGTCAGGTCAAAGTGTCTGAATAATTTTTTGTTCCAAAGTGATCAATTTTACTAGTAGTCCACTGTATGAATAATTTTTGTGTATAATATGTCACAGTTTACTTTTTTGCTATCTTCACTTACATAAATGAACTATAATGTCCTGCACACTAGTAAAAATATATCAAAAATATCAAAAATGTCTGAATAATTTTTGGTTTGACTGTATATTTAAATACAAATATATATGTGAGCTTGAAAGAATGAAGAATGTTGTATGCAAGTTGTTATAAAGAATGCATATCATTAATTAAAAAGACTATGTTCTTGTTTCTTTATGAGAAGTGGTTTTATTTCATTTTAAGATAAATAAAGGCATGTTTTATGTCATACATTAATATCATTCATAATAACAGGTTAATAGATGTTTTCTCCAGGAGTATATGAGTTTGAAAATTTGCTGTCAAAATCAACACTGTTTCTGACCAGCATCAATATCTCTAAGTGGCTGAAATTATGTTTGTACAGAAACAATTTTGGCTGTCAGACTGCTTTAATTGCACTGGAAAAAATGCTGCTGCATAATTTGTCGACATCAGCTTCTTTTCACACTGAAAGGTGATCTCTTTCCCGTGAGTAAGACACTCCAGGCTGCACTTGTATCAATACTAATTAGTGTTTCAATGGTACGGTTTAGTGGGGGGATTCAGCTGCTGTCGGAGTTTTTCACACATGCTCTCACCCCTACATCATTGCCTCTTAGAGCAGATCAGCGTGGCACGCAGGGAGACACTTCATTCGCTAGGACTGCAGATTTGTCATCAGACTGCAGGACCATTAAAACCCCCCTAAACAAATAGGACCAGCTGGTTTATCGCAAGGAGATACTTTTCCTCCAATGTCTATAGGGAATGACCCACATGTTTTGTTAACAACACACTGCAGTACCAGTGATGTCCAACAACCTGATCTACTCAAACACATGGGAGAGCAATGACTGCTGGGGGAGGAACAGAGCTCACGCTGCAGCAGTGCATTTTACAACTCAGATACGAGTCCATTCATCCATGTCCTGCAGTCAGGGGTTGCGGTTTTTGCTCTCTTCTCTTTTTCTTTTGTAGGAGTAAGCAATTCTGAAGAGTCATCAAAACAAACAGAACAAGCCAGACTTTTGATGGATGGAGACATCATAGAGCTTCCTCTTTAGACTCTTCAACATAGCATTTCTGTAGCTGTGTTCCAATTCACACAGTCCCTATTTCACTGCTGCCTACACACTTAATAAGGACTTCTGTAGAAACTGAAAATTGAAAATTCATTGGAATGCCCTGCAACATCACAGAGAATTTATAATATGCACTGTATGTTTCTTTTTTATGTGTCTTTCTGGCTTATTCATTTCATTTTTGGTGTGAAAGGACCTTTATATTTGCTAAAAATAGAACTTTTGATACTTTTTACACCAGCCCAGGTGAGAAAAAGTAATGCAAAAGTAACCTAATGCATTACTTCCCATAAAAAGTAGATAAGTAACACAATTAATTACTGTTTTAGGGACTAACGCAATATTGTAATGCATTACTTTTAAAAGTAACTTTCCCCAATCTGGAACCGAAGCTGTCAAGTTTAAAGGGGTGCTATGAAAGTATTAGAAAAGTTGTCCATTTGACTTCTGTATTCCAAGTTTTCAGAAGCCAAACGATAGCTGTATATGGAAAAGACAGCCCTTCAAACAAAGATTTTTCAGAACCCCAACTTCAGACGAAAGGGGTATTAAAAATTTTCCTGCATAAACCGGCTACAGCGGCAACATGGCTGCTCAAGTAAAAAAAGAAGACCCATATATGTAAGTATTTTTTGGCATCAATAAAGATTTTAATGACAAATAATCATTTGTTTTATGTTACATTCAATATTGTGTTCATATTTATGGTCATGTTCTTCAGAGGAAAGTTATATAGTCCACGATAGTCCTACAACATATTTTCATGTCTGATACCCGGTGACCTGACTGCATACCATGTCAGAAATAAAAGTCCAGTGGCAGGGAATTTGATTATCTTTTACTGCATGTCTGGTATCAATGCATTGTTTTCTTGTGGTTATGTCCACAAGAAGGCGAAGGGGTATAAAATAGAATTGGGATTGGGCCCAAGTCATTATTGAAAAATATAAATATAGTACACATCATGGACAACTTTTATGATACCTTCTTTTTTGACGCTTAACAGCTCTAGTCCTCTTGCATTGAAATTGCATTAAAATGACGGCACAATTTAAACAATTTCTTTTTGTGTCTCAAAGGAAAAAGAAAGATTTGCAATGACATGAGGGTGAGTAAATAATGATAAAAAGTAGATTTTGGATGAATCATCCCTTTAAGATCAGGATTTCCCAAACTGGAGGGAACTTCGTAATAACTAAATCATAAAATGTACATTTGAAATAATATAAAACACTTGTTAGAAAAAAACTGAAATAGTTTATCAATTTGTTTACCTACGTGTAATGTTACCATGAACTGACATCCGAGAACCATAAACATGCAAAAGTGTTGTTAAATTATTGAAATATTAACTTAAAATTCACAAGTAAATACTTAAGGTCAAAGGGGCCTAAAAACGAAGTCTAGTTTATGAGAGATTGGAACATACCTTTGCATTTGGACACTTCGTCAATGTCATCGTTACATCGTTGTCTTTGGTGTAAGTGCGAATGTGTGTGTACGTGCATGAATGCACAGTGGACGATGGCTCGGCTGTCTATATCTGAAACTGTTATGGCACTTTGAGGTTAGTCGGGGCAAATGAGTTAAAATGCCCCTGGAACGAATAGTATCCAGCGCGGCTCGCTGCCAGCTCTGCATTCACTCGCCTGCGTGTGTGTTCAGCCATGCAAGTGTGTATTAGCGTCCCTATCGCTCTGAATGACACCAAGCCTTCAAGCAGACATCCTGTCCACACTAAGGACAATTAGCCTAATGAATGGAGTGCGTCTCGGAGAGAGCGTCCTATCAGTGACAGGAATAGCAGTGGCTGAAACTAAACCGGCCGCTGTCTTTGGAGCACTGGCGCCATGACAGCGACCTTCCTCGCAGTCCCACACCAATACAAGTGATGCTTCAGGAAGTTCACATAGGCGGCCAAATCACACCCACTCGAAAAGGCTTTATAGGGTGTGCATGAATGCATACATCCCTGGTCCAATGACACTCACTCAAGAGTGCTAACAAGGCCGTGCACTCTAGGCGGTGCTTACTGATGTGTATGTGTGTGTTTGTTGGGGGTGGGTTGTGTTAAGTAGAGAACAGGCTCTTTAACACTCTCTCCTGTGTTCATCAGATGGCCTGTCAGCTCCCTGAAGTGATTTGCAGCATCAGGTCTGCCAAAACGAGCGCCGTGTCGAACTGGCCCTAATTAGCATTCCACAATCACTGAATCACTGCCTCAACACGACCGCTTAAAACACCTTAAGTCGGACTTTGTCAATAAAGTGGTGCGCAAACAGAAAATGCTAAATCCTTTTCTGTTGGGAACACTTATAATCCAGTGATAATGGACTTGGATCTCTGGGGAATCTCAGGGAAATGATCAAAATGTCAGCGCACGGGAAATGATTGGTGCGGAGCATTCACTTACAGGCAGATCCTCCTGAAGACAGACCATCTGTTCTGCACAAACACAATGTAAATCAGAGTTCACTCTACTGAAAATGAAAGCTTTTCTTCTCTATATTGAGCAAGGAGGATACCTATACGATGCAATATGTTTGCATTTCCATTCTTGGTTCAATACCAGATAAGTATGGAAGCTTGTTTCCGCCATGGAATAAGTAAAATGTAAAAGATAATTGTGACTTTTTATCTCTCAATTCTGACTTTTTTTCTGACAATTGCGAGATATAAACTCGCAATATTGTGAGTTATAAAGTCAGAATTGCGGGATATACACTCAGAATTCTGAGCAAAAAAGTCAGAATTGTGAGTTTGTCACAATTATGACTATAACAATTGCAACTTTACATCATGCAGTTCTGACTTTATAACTTGCAATTGTGTTTTTATCTCTCAATTCTGGCTTTTTTCTCACAATTGAGAGATATAAACTCGCAATTGTGAGTTATAAAGTCAGAATTATGAGATATAAACTCGCAATTGTGAGAAAAAAGCCAGAATTGTAAGATATAAACTCGCAATTGCGAGTTATAAATTCTAATTTTGAGAAAAAATTGCAAGTTCGCAATTCTGAGAAAAAGTAAGAATTTTAAAGTTTATGTCACATATATGACATAACACACAATTGCGACTTTATATCATGCAATTCTGACTTTAAAACTTGCAATTGTAAGTTTATATCACACAATTGTGAGAAAAAAAGTCAGAATTGTGAGATGAAATGTTACAATTTCCTTTTTATTTTTTTATTCAGTAGCAGTAGCAAGCTTCCATAAATAAGTGTATCCATGGTAAAGGAAAAAAACTTTAAAAAAATCTATGCCTTTTACTCACTGAGTTTATATTATATATATATATATACACACACACATATATTCTGGTAAGGTAAAAAGTATAAATAAAATAAGGTAAAAGTACCTTATCTTGTAAAAAAATGTGATGTTTTAAAGCCGAAATGATTTTTTGTGGGTAAACCGGGTCACTTCACTATATATATATATATGTATATATATATATATATATACATATAACAAAAAAGAATTATTGCTAATTTTTTTTTCATTCATCAATATCTTTACTAACCTTATCTTGTATGAAAAAAAAAGAAAAGAAAAAGTGATTTTTACAAGCGCCATGATTTTTTTGTGTGTAAAATCCCGCCATTTCACTAGGAATCCACATGATTGTGAATTTCAGGTGAGTGAATCTGAAAAAGGCCTGACTCTCTTCTGTCTTTGAAAGCATCACAGAACAAAAGTCTGACATTTCTAGTGTTGCAACAATGCCCTGAGTATATGGTGCTTCATCGATTTGGCATTGATCACCTTCTTGACTTCTGAATGACTGATACAAACTCGTGCACACACAGATGTTTGTATGATGAGAGGACATTGATCTTTGTGATGACATTCATTGACATAATGCAATCCCTAACCCTTAACCCAGCTGTAACCTTAAAGGATTAGTTCACTTTGAAATGAAAATTAACCCAAGCTTTTCTCACCCTCAAGCCATCCTAGGTGTATATGACTATCTTCTTTCTGATGAACACAATCTGAGTTATATTAATAAATAAGTGTATCCATGATAAAGTTAGATCCTAATGCATCTAACTTTATAATGGCAGTGAACAGGACCAATGAGTGTGAAGCTGAAGAAAGTGCATCCATCGACTATAAACGGCTCCAGGGGGTTAATAAAGGCCTTCTGAAACGAAGCGATGCATTTGTGTAAAAAAAATATCCATATTTAACAAGTTATAAAGTAAAATATCTAGCTTGCGCCAGACCGTCTTCCATATTCAACCTATGAAGAAAGCGGTGCCAGAAATTGTGAACCTCACTCCGATTGTCTAAAACTCAAACTGGTCCTCAAAGATAACTATACCAGTAGACACACACATACACGCTGCAGTCTTTCACACTTCTTCGTGTCTCTTTGCTTCACAGTCAAAGATGTCCTATTTATTGCAGTGATGCAGCTAAAAAAATGCGTCTGGAAAACTTTTGATTGTGTTTGTTGTAATATCTCTCCAAGCACATCTTTTCATGCTTATAAATCAATACCTGCTATTTTTAGCAAAGGCTTGAGCTTGTTTTCTTTCAGATAAACATCAGATGTTGTGATACATCTCTGATTTGTTTGCGTAAGTGTGCCGGTAGCATCATGTGCATGCATCTCAGTGCCTCAACGTAACTGTAAATCTGCCATTTAGCCACGCCTTTTGTTCTTTCATCTTGCCTTTTCATTATCTCTTATGTCGTCTTTTATTGCACGCTGTCAGTTTCACACAGGCACAGACAACCCGTAAGGCCTGCTGTGTTTATGAGGCAGAAGGTGAAGGAATGATTCTCTGTTACAGCACGGATTGTTTTACGAGTGCTGGTTTAAAGGATGTGGCCGTATTACTTCCCACTGTATTGCTGGTGTCAGCTCTATATGTCACAGAACTGGAGTATAAAAATAAGATCTACATTCAAATGTGAGACTGCATCCACGTATTTCAGAATTACCATAACTCAGGGATTCTACGCTGAGCTGTTCGCATCCTCAGACTCAGAAATGATTTGTTTCTATGGCAACACTCGTAACACCGAAAGAGCTTCAAAATACTTAATCACTCAATTAATTCTCTGTAAATCATACCTTTATATTCTTTTGCAAACAAAAGTAAAAGTGGTTATAATACCTTTAAATGTTGGAGTCGTTCACGTGTTTTTACATGAGGTCACATGCAGGAAGATTTCATAAAAATCCAACTCGATATGTCTGACATAGATGTGAATGTTTACTAAACTTGTGATTTCAGTAATTCTCATTTGAATTAGGCAAAGTTACTTGCACAGTTTTAATTTGTTATGTCTTACAAGTCTAGTTGCTGTCTTTTATTTCCTGGTTTCCTTGTGTATCAAGTCTTTCATTGGTTTATTTGTCTTTATAAGTCTTGTCATGTAATTGGTTCAGGTTGAATAGACTTGTTAACTCAGTATTCTCTGTGTATTAATTACAATTATGTATTTTATGTATTTTCAAGAGAGTTTTTTTTATCACAATATCATGATTAGGCAGAAGTAAATAAAAATATAGATATAGAAAGATGGTTCACTCCTATTAGTTATGAATGGGAGAAACAGCAACTCACAATATGGCGGAACATGCCCCGCCTTCTAAGTAAAACAGCCAATCGCTGATTGGTAAGATCATTGCGTGACTGCAGCTGCTGTTAGAAGCTCCGGTTCCCATAGAAACCTGAGACTCGCGCTTAGGTCTGCACATGCGCATTGGCTCGTCTAGTCTGAATAATACATTTCTTTTTTTTTAATCGCTATTTGAGCAAGAAACAACATTTATGGGACAGTTCATGTCAGATTTTGTTACCGATTCGAAATATGTTATTTAATTGTGAGTTCGGCAAGCAGTTTTCGAGATTTCAGGATTCCCCCATTCAAATAGATAAGACTTGGTCTTGGATGCCCAAAATAGCTGTCTGAAGGTGTTGCAAATATGGCCGCCGAGTTAACAGACTTTCCTTGAAAGGGACTTTGCTCTTTTGCCTTCGCCATTTTTTCCCAATATTTGCTGAAATTCTTAGAAACTAGCAATATATGCAAAACATAATTTTGACAATATTGTTCGTATAATATGAAAGTATGTTTGTTATAAATTTAAAGGATATTTTGTCTTCAATATCAATTTCCATCCTTAAAATATTTTGTAATACCTCTTTACCAAATATTATTTCCTCAATGTCATCATCTTTCAGGAAGTGACATCAGTTGATGTGAAAACAACAGCACAAACAAACATCAGTAAGTGCAATGGATTAAATAAATTCTGTGATATTCCATGGAATAACTGCAAAACATTCTATTCTTTTTGATAAACAGAAATCAGTATGATCAAATCAGAATTTTAACATTTTTTGACCGTTAACTTTAGCTCTTTATGTTTGACATCCTGTTTATTTTCTCGCCATTCTTTAAATAATTAAGCTATAAAAGTTTAATTACCTTGGCAAAGTTGAAAAAGTACAGCATAACATGAATGACCCACCATAAGATTTAATTTATAGACCTGTCCTTTAAACCTCTAGACATGTATAGGACTTTCAAAGCATACGGATCAATGCAGCAGGAAATAGAATTCCTTTCAAACTGCAGCTGACATGACAATATGCTTTATCTAATTATGAACAAGCAGATGGATTACGCTTGAGGACTTTTCTGCCCGGATCTTACCAAACACGAAACAAATGGACCACGCACTTTGGGAGCAAATGAGGTGCAACTTCTATTTGATGCACTTCCACACAAACACAGTTAAAATCAGTTTCTTTCAAGGTAACCCAGTAAGTACCCAATGGGGAGTTCCACAAATGTGAAGTGTAAGATCACTCTGACATTTCAAGAACAATTAGCCTGACCATGACTTCAGAGAAGCGTATTTCTGCTGCATGGCCAGGATTGTGTATGTTTTCTGTGCTCGCTGTGCTTAATATGAAATACCCAGTGCAAAAGGAATAGTTCACCCAAACATTTAAATTCTGTCATTATGTTCTCATCCTCATGCTATTATAAATCTATATGACTGTACTGGTTGTTCTTGCCCATGCATTCATATATATATATATATATATATATGATGTTTGAAGCTTGAAACACTATATATGTGTGTGTATATATACATTCTGTCAGCATATACTCATCCCATTCCAAATATATACAACTTATTTTTTATGGAACTGCAACATTTTAAAAACTACAGGTTGCTGAGGCTTTCGATCTTCAAAAAGAACAGCATTATAAGTAACAGTCAATATGACATGCACTATGCCATAAAATATTTGTGTGAAGAACAGAATGAAATGTCATCGCACATTATTTGTAGTTGCATTGAAAACAGTGACCAGTCTTTTGAATTTCTGCAATTCACAGACAAATCACGTCATTCGTATTTTGGCTCCCTTTAGTCATTCACACTGCTTTGTCATTTCTATTGCTCTGTGTGATAAAATTGGCAGAAGGTAACTGAGTAAGGCCTTTGGTGTGACGCAGCTGTTTTGCTCAGAGTTAAGGGAATTCTCGTGAAGTTAAAGGGGTCAAAGGTCACTCCATCAGAATCAACTGTGCCTTGGTGACCAGAGACTTTAATGATGCGCATACTCTGGAAAACACTGACAATTCTGCAAATGGATTAGGCTGAACACTCTATGTTTGCCTGCACTGAAGTGCTTAGGTGTGTGTGTGGGTCAGGCTTTGCCTTGTAGGGAACAGATATCTCCACAGCCAACAATCCCCATGAAAAAAAACAGCGTAATAAACATACTAAAAAATGTCTTAAGGAAAATCTAAAAGAGAGTTAAGTTTAAGCATAAGGTTAGAGGATACAAAATATCATTAGCTCAGTACAGTGAATGCATTTGCATAATGTTTGTGTTTTAGTTACAACTCCATGTATATTTAAACACAACATGAGTAGGTAAAGTCAAACCGTACAGCACAATATTCACATTTGCTATTATGTATGCAAGCTGCAAGCAAACTATATGAAAGATTCACAATCCCGCACTCATTTCCCTCTCCTTGAAACCAAGCTGGCTTTTATAATCTTCCCCCCTTTATCGAGCAGCCCCCGCTTGTTCCCTGCTTTTCTACTGAGTTATCAGGAGACTCTAAGTGTGACAGGACCAGAGAGGCTAGACGAAGGAAAATCTCTCAGTTTGTAGTCGCAGCCCCAGGCGAGAGGACTAATACCCCTGTAACGAAGAATCAGAGAGAATCGATATGACTCCCAGCAACAGGGATTTCACTAGGTGCTCCTATCTGAAAGTGTGCACCAGATACAATTCGATCGCTGCAACACATTCGCACGTGAACGCACACGCAAACGCACACGTGCATGCAAGTTCTCCTGCAATGCAACTGGCAGGCTTGCGAAACTCCTGCAATGCACTAAAACACGTGCTCAATCTCTAACCCGGGAAGGCTGGCAAACAGCACCTCGCATGGTGGAAGGCATTTTAGATCCATGGCATCGTGGATAAGGAGCAGACGCTCGCCGTCTCAATGGGACAGGGGTCGCCGATGGGGTAATCCCGCGATCCCCGCCGGCTCTCTGTCCCTCTCAGCATGCACGCTTCTTCTCAAGAGGCACCATGATATTAAGACACAATCGCACTCTTCTATCACTCATTCCCTCATTCCTCCCTCTCTTCAGACTTACCTTCATTCGAGCGCAGAGGTAGCTGTGCAGTGTCAGGGGAAGCATGTTAGGGCAGCTGCGCTCTGTTCTGACTCCAGCTCTGATGTGCTCATCTCAACTGCCTCACTGACTCGGTACACACACCACCTCCTTACCTCGCTCTCCTGGAGGATGCGAGCGAGCGAGTGAGAGAAAGAGAGAGAGGGAGGGATGTGAAAGTGAGCATGAGAGGATGTTTCCTCCCCCACATCCCCCTGCTCCTCCATCTCCCCTCACAGGATTTGTCCTTTCGTACTTGCGTGTGTGTGGAAGGATCCTAGTGCGTGATGAGTTGGATTCTGCAGGCTGAGGTTTACGCAACTGCGTGAAAACGAGATGAGGGAGAGGAGTCGTGCTAGATGTGCCGGATAATCAATTTCTCTCATTTTTTAGCTTAAGAACAGCCTGGGGGTGAGATACACCACAGTGCTGTATGTACAGAAGCGGAGAAGAGGCACAGGGGGACTGATTGAGAGTGTGTTGCGAGAGATAAAGTTGGACATTTACTCTGCAAGGTCATCGGAATAGTGAGCAGATGTTTCGGGATGGCAAAGAGCGCTACAGCAAGGTTCAATGTGAGGCCGTCTCCCCACACACTTCCAACATGCGAATGGACTCTGATTTATGACTCTGCAGTCTCCGCACACGCAAACACACGTCGTAATACACTTCATGTCCTGTCTCCGCCCAAGGGCAGTAGATTCTGCAGCTTCTATTGTAAGTAAAATTGCACAATTAACCACAGTATAATGTCAGGAATGGGCCCACGCACCAGCTGGATGCCCTTTACGCCACTGGCCACCATGATCCAATACTGGACTCATTGGTTTTACATTCCCAGCCAACATTTCATGGTGGAGGCAATGTAGGCACGATATGGGCTTGAGGTTTGGGCCCCTAATGGGACTTCATAGTAATTCAGAATGGGCCAACATTGAAGCCCATATTGTACCTACAATGTTTCACCATCAGTGTATATATCGTTGATGAATAATTTTCGTCTGCAACATTTTTTTTCACTGACGAAAACAAGACGATAACTAAATAAAGAGAATTTTAAATGAGAAAAACTACGACGAAAATCTATTGACATTTTCGTCAACAAATAAAATCGAGAAATGTTAGGGAGGGAGAGAAGTGAGAGAAGTGATCCAGTCAGAACTGATGTCCTGTGTGGTAGATGAACACATTTGAATTGTAAAATGCTTATCTACCCAGTTGGACATAAGTTGGCATACACCGTCTGCATGTCTCATAAAACATTCAAAATGTAAAAGTCTGGGAGAAAGAGAAGAGCAGACTTATGAATAAATGTGAAAAAGCGCAACGACTCAAAGCAGAGCTCAGTTCAGTCTGGTTTTCTGCGCGCACACAGAAAGCCACCTCTCAGACAGCGGACGAGTACTGAACTGAGCTCTCTTTTGCGTTTTTCGCACTTAAACAGACAAATACACAGAAAATTGTCAAAATATCCATTTTCGGCGAGTATTCACGTAAACACAGTTGGTTATGTCTTAAGTGAACGTAAACAGTTGGGAGAATTTTGGATGTGGATCAGTGTATTGGAGCCGTACGTTCAGTCTTAAAGTGATAGCAGCCTCATAAACCTGCCGCTACTGTCGATTTAGTAGACTACTACTCACCATAAAATGCTACCTGGGAATGTAAAACCAATGAATTTCATGGTTTCCATGTCGGGTTCCTTGTTGGAATTGGCCCCGGTCCAGATAGAACCCACAAGGAATCCCTGGACAAACTCATTTGGGGCCCAAACCTCAAGCCCATATCATGTCTACATTACCCCCACCATAAAATGTTGGCTGGGAATGTAAAAACAATCAGTCCAATTTTGGATCATGGTGGCCACTGGTGTAAAGGGCATCCCATTGGTGCAGGGTGGGCCTCTTTCTAACGTCATACTGTGGTTAATTTTTTCAATTTTATTTTGCATAGAAGCAGCAAATGTTGTTTTCACACTTCTAAAACTAATGCTGCATAAGGTCGCATAAATGCATTTACACAGGAATCCAATTGCGGGAAACAATATATCATGTGCTCGAATGTTGTTTATTGATTCATGTGCACAGCGGAACGAATATACAATGTGCACCGATTGACATGACTGAGTGGCAGTAGAGAAGAGCTTGTGATGTGAAGGAACATTTCTTATGTCCTTTGTGAAAAAGAAGTACACTTTAAAAAGAGTACGTATTTTGGAAGAAAATATACTTTAAAAGAATATATACCCAATTGCAAACTGAATGTCATGTTTTTGGACACAAAAAATATATTAAGCTCTTGAGATATCAAGTTCTGAAGTAAGCACACCTGGAAAGTATTGTGCCTGAATCTCAGTCTTTAAGAGATTTCTAAACTCAAAAGTTTTCTGTTTTAATCAGTAGTTATGCTTTGAGAACAAACTGTGAATGAAGAAACACAACAGTGCTTCATTTACTCTCTATATGTCTCTTTTTAATGTGTGATAAAGCATTGTGTGATGCTGCATCAGTCAGCCGACCCTGTAATTGCAAAATCAATAAACATTTACAATGGGTTATCAATCCTCTAAGTGTAATCAAGGGCTTGGTCCTTCATTACTCCAAGATTGTTATTTATTTATTTATTTATTTATTTTTTCACAGTATCACTCGAGTGTTAAGAGGAAGGTTATATAGATGTGAGACCAGTGGTAGGAAACAAAAGACAGTATGTCAATGCAGTATCTTTACTCTTTCATTTTTCATTTCATCTGGTTAGGTGAGGCCAGTTTTGATCAATGCAGTCTGTATCAGAGTGTAAATTATGTTTTAAAAAAGTTAAACCATTCCATCATATTTAGAACTAAAACTATTTAGCTGCTGTAATTTTCAAGACTGTCCCAGCATTTACTTTATTTCACATTCTGTTTCTGAATGAATTGAACCTGCCAGTGCAGATCTGATCTGTTTGAACTGAAATATTGTGTCCTGGAATGTATTGACAAAACAATGGGAGAGATAATAAAATAAAAAGGTAAACATTCCAAGGGCAACAAGAACAATCAGGACAGGATGATGGAGAGAATGAAAAGGAAGATGAAAAAGCTGTGTCTTGTAGCAGTCTGTCAGTAATTTGTTTTGCTCTGATCAATGAATGAAAAAAAAAAAAATATATGATCATTTGTTTTTAGAGGATATCTTTATGTAGCACAACTTTTGCCTTTGCATTTTTATATTCATACATTTAAAACTCTATGAAAATATAGCTAAATCACCACCTCTACCCAGTAAATCTGATTAATTTTCCCTATGATGAGCCGGCGTTCTGACGGAGAACCCGGAAGTGCTGCACTGTGTTGAACTACATGAACAGTGTAGGAGACTGACAGGGAAGAGAAAAAATTGTTAAATAAAGTCATTATTTTTGTTTTGTTTTTGCGTACAAAAAGTATTCTTGTTGACTATTTTAACAATGTTTTGGGCCTTGAAAGTGGTAATTAAATTGTTGTCTATGGAGGAGTGAGAAAGCTCTCATATATTTCATCAAAAATATCTTAATTTGTGTTTCGAAGATGAACGAAGGTCTTACGGGTTTGGAACGACACGAGGGCGAGTAATTTATGACAGAATTTTCATTTTTGGGTGAACTAACCCTTTAAGCTAGTTCTAAAGGCAAAAGGGGGTCCAACACGGCACAAGCAAGGTGTACCTAATAAAGTGGCCGGTGATGAAAGGCAACAGTAACAGAATATATATAGATATATATATATATAGATATATATATAAAGAGAAAAATAAAATAAAATAACAAATGCACATATGTATTTTAGATTAATTGTGTGTCGCTGTTGGGATTTGGCTCCCCAGGTATTCAATTAGCTGTGAACATAAGGTGATGACTGAAACAGGAGAACGGAAATTATTTAAGATCTCCTGCTGGGGTAAATATAGTCAATTATCATTAGGGGTTGTACTGTGTGTGCATTTGCGCCTCAGGAGTGAATGGGAGTAGTGCAGGGAGACGAAAAAGTCCAGAAAATGATTTTCTGAAGGGCCTTCACGGAGCACTATGTTGGCTGCCTGCAGAGAGGGAGAGATATTGTTCTACAGTGCTGACGATGTGAAGTAGAAAACATGGACAAAACAAAGCCTTCGGCCAATGGGGTCAGTTAACTCCTTGGGTACAACATAGTGAATCACAGCATTGGTTAAATGCCTGGTTAGATTTTATTTCGGTGTTTCAAGGCACTGAGAAACAGATGAAGTGCACAGCATGTGTACCATAAATATCGATAGGGCCATCAAGATTGTTGATGTTAAAGGTCTATTTTAATGTTTTTAAATCTAAAGAAATCAATAGTACTTCTGACAAATGCTTAAAAGAGTGTACACAATACATGAAGGCTTCAGACTGGGAAAATCTCAAAAATTATCAAATCTCAAATTGTCATGGTGATTGCCAATTACATGTCTAGCCATGTTTGGCAATTTGACTGATTTAATTAACAAATCAAACTTTGACATTTTCCACAGAATTTCTTAAACGGAGTCCTTATTACGTAAATAATATGCTTTAAAAGAATATACTTCAGTGTGAACTGAATGTAATGTTTTTTGGACACTTTGCTGCATGTTAATTGCAATTAAATGAAAATGTTTGAATAAATACAGTTAAGTCGGACTGAAGTACATCTTTAAAATTGCTTCTATTGTCTTTAAAATATGGCTAAAGTGTACTGCTGAATGTACGGCCTTTTATCCATCCATTTTCTGGGAATCAAGCCCATGACTCTGGCATTGCTAAATGATTTATTTTTTTTATTTATGCTTGATAATAAGTTCTTTCCGTAGCAAAGAAGAGTTGCAAAAGTGCCAGAAAAAAGACTGAATTTAATATTTGTTTGCTGAAGGGAAAAAAAAAAAGATTTTAAGTAGGGCTGCAACAATAAATCGATGCTTCTTGTGGATCGATTCTGAGATTTTTCGACTGCATCGAATCAATTCTGAGCTTAGTTTTTAACAACAGATGGTGCTCTAGACTAGTTTTTAACTGCACGCTCAAATGCTCATGAAGAAGAGCACTCATGCGTCGGCTGAGTCTGAGAATGTACTTGCACCTCAGAATGCTTTTATGAAGCAAAATTAATGTAAACAGCCCACTGCAAACAACCTTGTAATTCACTTATATTCACTTATATCAAAATATTTGTGATGCATCGATTTATTTTCTCAGCCCTAATTTTAAGGTGTCCTTGTTACAGTACAATTATACATTTAAGTAAAAAAATATTATTTAATAAACATGTACTTGCTATAGGGTTAAGGTTGGGGTGTGGCTAAGGGTAAGTTGCATGTAATTATGCATCATTAATAGTTATTACTATAGTTAACTTACTACATGTAATGTGCAACAATGACACTGTTGAATAAAGTGTTACCAAAATGTAAATTTCTCTCGAGGAAGAAAGAGGGCAGGTGCTAAATCTTGCTTTTATGTCTATGTGTGCACGTGCCTGGTATGGGGACACATCTGCAGGTTTTTTTAAATTGTAACCAGGATGTCTGGTAGATCATTTTGAGTTGTTTCCCAGCAGGAGTTTGTCTGAAGGAATACCATTGAAATACCATTTGAATGCAGAAAATTGAGTGTAAATGCAAGGAGTCTGTGGGGAACCTCAGATATAAGTGCTTGAAAGTGCTCACTTCAAAGGAATCTCCTTTTTCTAAAGTATCCCAGGCATCAAGAACTGCTTGTTGGTTAAGTAAAAAGTGGTTTTAAGCAGAAGGACTGTTGAAGACTGAAGCAAATAAATCAATAATGACAGACTGCTCATTTAAATGGTATACTGTATTTTGTGTGGGTTGGCTGTCTATTTTTTGAGACATTTGTGTCCTTGTTATTCTGTACATGGGTAGAAGTGTTGCTCGTGGTCAGGATCTTGTCATTTACTCCCACACACTACATAAGGAAAAACAGCACCTTATTTGTGTAGTAGATCTGTAAAATGCAAACAGTATTAATATATCAAATTACACAAATAGTTAGCTAAAAATGAAATGCATGACTGATAAAAACAGTATGCATGTAGAATATCACAGTGTTGTGATTTTGACATGCTGGTAAACTTCCAGTTAATCTGCCCTCAGGCCTATACTGGTCATTTGTCCAAGTGTTAAGTAGACATTGGTCAATGAGCATAAATTTCTTGAGCGTTTTTCTGTGATTGCTCCGAGCACTTTATTAAAAGATGATCCATGGTATTCAACTCTGATACAACCATGGTATTCAACCTAATACAGTCTTTTAAGACTTGTTGAACTAGGAATAGCCTTTTAAAAAGCCTTTATGAAATTAATTTCAAATGACATTTGTTTCACATATTTAAGAGAAGTAAAGAATGTGTTTTCCTTTAGTTAGATAAATAAAAACGTACACATGCACCTACTTTTTCAACTGGTGTGGGGTGAAGGGTGAAACTTGCAGTATTTTAGAATATTATTTCTGAGACAGAAAAAAAAAAAAAAAGCTAATGGAAAATAAAACTGCAAAATGTGATTTAAAAAAAATTGTAATTCGGCAGTGCATTATAAGATGACAGGCTTTATATATTCATATTTAATATGTTCTGCACAGTTAGTGAAGCTAAATATATTTTTGATAGCTCAGTTATGTGTAATATGTAATGTGTTAATGCATAGGCACTTTTTTATTTTATTTTACTATATATTTTTAGTTATTTTAGTATGTCAAGCTAAATTACAAGAATATGAGAAATGTTGCTTTAGCTACTTTTTTCCATGCATCATCGCTAGGAAAGTTTGCTTCATATTTGATGTTATAACATACTCTTTTGGGTCATGCTAAATATATATATTTTTTCTTTGTTCTTCCTCAAAAGGCACATATCATATTTGATGTTATAACATGCCCTTCAAACCCTATTGTTTAGTATTTCTCTTAGCAGTCTTTTTGCAGCACTCTTCATGTTTATTGCAATATTTACCATTTTCTTTCTGATGGTTTTTTTCTTTCCTTTCTTTTTTGCTGTGGAATAAAAATAGCACAGCTTGTCCGGCAGTGCATCATTGGTGGTTCTGGAACATTTCTAAAGGTCCTTCATAAGGTTCTCAGTGAAACACACTTTTGGCAAAGTTGGTTGGATTTACCTCAGGTTGAGCGACTGTAGGTTTGCCAAAAATTAATTTGTTATGGGCTTGTTAGATGTCCCTACAAATATACACATATATACAATACTGTTCAACAGTTTGGAATCAGAAAGTTTTTTTTTTTTTTTTTTTAAATACTAAATTGTACTAAATATATTAAATTATATACTAAATTGTTAAAAAAAAATTGTTTAATTTGACTTTGGTCATGTCTTATTGGATCTAGGGCAGCAAGTGAGTGTTATTTGTCAGTTTTTTTGCATTTTTGTCACTACCCTATTTTATTATGAAACAGTTAATTGTAACATTAATATTAAATATAAAGACTAGTTTATACTGAATAATTTAACATTTAACAACACACGAAAACAAAGAGAACAGATTAAATTCAAATGGACCCTATTTACTTACTGCACTTTCCTGGTTTTATTTTGAATGATTCACCAGTGTATAATATTCCAAAGAAAAACAATTAATAAATTGTGCAACAAGTCGTTGTTGCTACTTACAGTGACATCAAAAGTATTTTTTTTTTTCCCATGGCAAACAGATATAAAAACAATACATCAGAAGAAAAATGAAATGGCGATTAAAATAAACACTGAAAAATAATTCATCACTAAACATAGTCTGCAGGCAAAAACCCTTGACACAAGAGTTTCAAAGGTTTGACATCAACTATGATGCACATTTTCCTATTGAGGTGCATGAAGGGAAAAATAAATAAATAACACGGCCCTGGGGAATGTTATAACATCAAATACAACGTGCATTTTCCTATTGACAATGTAAGGCATTAACTAGCAAAGGTATATACATCAAAAAAAAAAAAAAAAAAAAGTGCAAGTGCTAGTGATGCTGAGGTCATGGTTTTGAAACTTAGGAAATAGCCAAGTCATGTCACCTTTATTTATATAGAGTTTTATACAATAAAGAATGTTTCAAAGCAGCTTTACAGTGATAAACAGGTAAATAATGATCAATGATGCAAACAATTCAATTCTGTTGTAAAGCAGCTCTAAAAAGAACACAGTAACAGACAGTATTCAGTTGAAATCAGTTCAGTGTTGATTCAGTTCAGTTCAATAACTGTGTAAAGATCGTCAAATATGAAATGAGTTAAATTAATCTCTAAAGCAGTTCTGCAGAAAACAGTGAGTTCGGTTCTCATCCAATAGTGTCAATAATACTGCTGAATATTAAGTGTCCCCAACTCAGCAAGCCAGAGGCAATAGTGGCAAGGAACCCAAACTCCATCAGGTGACAGAAATGGAAAAAAAAAAATCTTGGGAGAAACCAGGCTCAGTCGGGGGCAGTTCTTCTCTGGCCCACAAATGAACATGGTGTGATTATGATTCAGACTGCATCACAAGTCAGAAGTCAGATTATGGATTGGTATAGCATTCAAAATATTCAATCCGGTTCCTTCTGCTCAACATTCTGTTAGTTTTGTGAAGAGGTATATTTCATCAGGGCATGAAGAAATATAGAGCTGAGTATCATCAGTGTAACAGTGAAAAGTAAGGCCATGCTTCCTAATGATATCTCCCAAGGGTAACATGTACAGGAAAAAAGCAACGGTCTCAGTACCGAGCCTTGCGGTACTCCACACTGAACTTGTGATCGATATGACACCTCTTCATTTACTGCTACAAATTGATAATGGTTTGATAAGTATGATTTAAACCATGCCAATATAATTCCGCTAATGCCAACGTAATTTCGAGTCTATTCAAAAGAATGTTGTGGTCGATAGTATCAAATGCAGCACTAAGATCCAGTAACATTAATAGAGAGATACAAACCTTGATTGGATGATAAGAGCAAATCATTTGTAACTGTACTGAAAGCAGTCTCAGTACTATGATACGGTCTAAATCCTGACTGGAATACCAATACCAATTCTTTCTAAAAAGGAACATAGTTGTGAGGATACTGCCTGTTCTAGTAGTTTTGACAGAGAATGGAGATTCGAGATTGGTCTGTAATTAACTAATTCTCTAGAATCAAGTTGTGTGAGAGGTTTAATAACAGCCAACTTAAAAGTTTTTTGATATGTATCCTAATGACGATGATGAATTAATAGTATTAAAGAATACGTGACCTGATAAATGTCTACCTTGAATGCAATGTACAGAAAGTTATTTTAGATAAAATGCATTTGCCAAATGCATAAAACACTTTATTCCCACACTCAAACATGATGGTCTTTGTTTTGTCAGCAGGTACTGAGGGGAAGATGGATGAAGACAAATGGGCAATTCTTCAGTCTAAGACTTGAGAAGTGGAAGTGGAAAGCTCAGGACAATGACATTCAGGGTACATTTACACGACAATGATGTTCTAAAAACAGAAACATTTCTTCTTTGTTTTTGAAAAGTTTGGGGTACAGACGACAATGCTGTAAAAACAGTCCCTGCTCACATGGATCAGTAAATGACTAAAAACGCTGTGTTATTCATGCTAGTCCAGAAACTGGCGATGTCAATTTGTAAAGAAACACTACCGCCTATCTGAACACGTAATATGCATGCGTATAGTTTTACCGTTATCAACGATAACGCTGTTGTTGTGTAAATGAACGGCATAAAAAAGTTTTCAGTTTTTAGTTGAAAACAGTGTTGTGTAAACACCCCCTAAAACATACTGCCAAAGCTACACTTGAGTGGTTTATAACCAACAACCTGTCTCAGAATAACCCAGTCAAAAGCCAGATCTGACTGAGAACCTGTGGCAAGACTTGAAAATTAGCGTTCACTAATGATCCCTGTGTGAACTGACAGAGCCTGAGCAACTTATTACTTGAACAACTTTAATTAAATTGCAGTTTTGCCAAGAGGAATGGGTAAAAAAAAATGCAGGATTCAGACGTGTAAAACTAACAAAAAAACAAAAAATAAAAACTGCAGTTGTAATTGCAGCCCAAGGTGGTCCTACCAAATATTGACTTATGGGGAAGAATACTTACTCTTTTTTGGCTGTTGTTTAATTATCTCGTGTTACAATTAATTTGCAAACGCCACAGTTAGCAGCTCTTGAGGCCCGGTACACAGGCTCGGTTTCATTTGTGGTCCAGGTGTGAAGTAAGTGTTATTGTCACCTGAGTGTCATGAGATATTTTTTCTCTTTTAATCTCTTAACAGGAAAAATGTGCATCATAGTTGATGTGACAACAAAACCTTGTGGGTTGGGTGGTTTTTGTCCTATTTACGCATCATATTTTATGTTATAACATGCCCTTGAAATTCTTTTGTTTTGTGTTCAATGCAGCAGTCTTTTGTATTGAGCTAGTTTTCAGTGTTTATTGTAATTTCTCTACCATTTCAACTGGTTTACAATTAGTTAATTTGCTGTTCTTTGAAAACAAACAATGTTAAACAGAGGGTTATCTCTAGTGCATCATTTGCTGTTTTTATTATGTTCCCTGTAGTAACTATTGAGGTGGATAATGCTGCTTTCAGGCTGACGGAACTGTCATAATTGAGTTGCAAACTTTGAAGTTGCACCTTAGCAGCCCTTCAAATGATAATTGCAACTGGGAACTTCAGGGATAATTTTGCATATAAATATGCATTGCCATCTTCCTCTGTATGATGTTACATGAGCATCTTTTGCTAAACATAGAAATGTTCTGTTATACAGTCAATACTTTATTCTCTGTATTTTGCTTTGTTAAGAGACAATTATTTAAAATAAGGAAAACCATATTGACTTTGAATGCCATTTGTGAACCATGACAGGATTTTAAGGGATAGTTCACCCAAGGGATAGTGTTGTTTTAGTATCATTGTTTTGATGTTTTGGTTATTTAGTAAGTTTTAGTAATTTTGTTGTCTGTTTTTGACATTATTATTAAGTTTTTAGTTTATTTAGTTTTAGTAACCTACTTCAGCTTGAAGGGGCTATATATGTAAGAATTTTCATGTATTTATTTCTTTTTTATTGCCAATGTGTGAACGGCTTGTAACGAAACTTAAACAAGACCTATGAAAGCCTGTAGACTGATTTTTATGTGAAGGACTCTGGATATTTTTGCCGGGAAAATCAAAAAGTTCAGGATTATGCCGAAAGAGCCATTCTGTACTGTAATGTTAATGTGTCATTCAAAGAAAAAGCTATAGTCTCATATATGCTGTAGGTGACAGCATTACTAATGAATGTATACGGCCAGGCTATATATGTATTGTGTTCAATAGTTCAATGCACTTTACTCACCCTCTGAGCTGAGTTTTATAATAAATCACACTGGACTGTTTCATTTTAGCTTGAAGTGGTGTTCAGCGCCCACATAAGAGAGTATAACATGAACGCTTGTCGTGTTAACAGAAGAGAGGATTAGTTTGTCACATTCAGCAGACATTACAGTTACATTCAGGTCTGAAAACAGAGGTTTCATGTGCAACTCTGAAGACTTGAAGCTGATTATTCATGAGTACCATATGTCAATAACAAGCAACAATTTTTTTGTGTTCGCTCAGCAGTGACACCTTTCAGAAAGTACCAGAATTGCAATGGTTCCACTTGCTAGTGCCATAAGTACTTAGAGGTGATGTTTCAAGCAAGACATGGAGCAGAAAATAGTTTTTTTCTCAGATGCTTTCCTTCTTGAATTAAATAAGGAGCTGTTGGCAAATATACAGCCGCTGTTTGCCAACCGTCCTTGGCCTTGCCTATACTGACAGCTTTCTGCTGGCCAGACACCAGCTCTGACTGCTGTAGTTTATCAAGCCAACCAAGGATCTAAACAGGTTCTGGCACATTATAAAGTACTATGTATCTATTTTATGAACTCTTTGTACTCTCAGTGAATACAAAAAGACGCCTGAAATGTAGAATCAGCTCAATCTAGATGAAGTAGGAAGTGCCAACAGACCGTGTATTGACTGATTGAGGTAAAGTTTTCTCGACACTAAAGGAAGGTGAGTTGCAGTTTTTAATAATTTTTCTTTCCACAGCTGAAATGCCAGATTTGTTAAAACTGTAAGTCAGGGGGAAAAAGCAGTGTTGCGGAAGCTACAAGCTATATCAACCCTATAAAAAAAAGTAGCTCAATACACTACAAGCTATACTAATAAAAGCTGACTACACCATCAAACCTAATACACATGTTTTTAGCTAAACAATGATCTACTGACTGATGATTCACTTTTATCTCTGATTTTTTTTTTTATTAATTCAATTGTAATGGAGACTGGACATTTTATTTTGATTATTGCATCAAGTTTCAAAGCTGTGTGTGTGATTTATTAAGACAATACATTTGTAAAAATGCATTAGTTTTTCTATTTAAATTCAAACAAAAATATATATGCACAATCACACATTTGATGTTCATTTTCACTGGATCTGTAGTAGCTTAAACAGTAGTAAATGCTGCTGACAAAGCCAAAATTCATGGGATCGATTCCCAGCAAAGGCATGAACTGATGAAAAATACACCTTGAATGCAATGTACATTGCTTTAGATAAATGTGTCTGCCAAATCTGTCATCTATCCATCATAAAAATAATCCATACGGCTCCAGGGGATTAATAAAGGCCTTTTAAAGTGAAGTTGACTTGCAAGCTTAGTTGACTTAAAAGCTTAGACGCCTCTCGTGTTTTAAACAAATAGGGCTGTGCAACAAACTCAAACTCTTCTTCTCTTATATCGAAATCCTCCGACATTTCTCCTTAAAAATTCTCGTTTTAGTCTTCTAATTCGTGACCGGTGTTTTGTTTTGCTCTATTCTCTGCGCTTCAAAATCGCACCCCCTGTTCACTACCATTATAAAGCTTAGAAGAGCCAGGATATTTTAAAATCTATCTCCGACTGGATTCGTCTGAAAGAAGATAGTCATATACACCTAGGATGGCTTGAGGGTGAGTAAATCATGGGATAATTTTCATTTTTGGGTGAACTATCCATTTGATGTCCAAGATGGATAAATTCTTAAATCTTGAAGTGGGCCTGTTCGGTATGAAATGAGGTCTTGATGAACCCGTGCTGTGGATTCACAAAGTTTGACCTTTGCATGATTTACACTCTACAGCTTTATGCCCTTCATTACAAAACACTGTAGCAGTTGTGCATACATAGACAATTGAGTGGAGAACACTGAACTTTAATTTGGCACATTTGCATTTTAAACAGTCATTTGTTTAAGTCCACTAGCAAAACACCACAATTAATTAAGGCAGTATCATTCTTTCAATGACAGTTAAAGGCATGACTTGTTTCCTTGGATCCCTTTATGTCAAGTCAAGGTTGGTTTATGGAGTAATTCAGGTTTTTGCTGGTATTTAAATAGAGACCATGACTTTACATGATACATTGGCCATGAATGATAATGACTTCCAGGACTTGAAGTCAATGATACACAAAACATATTATTAATTTGTTTTAATAAAAAACTTATTAAATAGATTTTAGCTTATAGCAAATAATGTGTATGACTTTTGGCTTTCATTTTCGGCCACTGGCTGAGACTGAGAGCTCCAAAATTATCCAAAGCTACAATAACTATTTAGGAGTCAAAAAAGCAGGCAACAAAAGCAGAAAATATGGGTGGGAGTGTCTCTTGGAGCGTGTGACTCATTCGAGTCATTCAATGGAACTAAGTTGGTCATTAACGTTCACACTTCAATAGTGAAATACCCCCTCAGCCACCTGGCACAGGTGATTATATCATTATGATCACAAAAGGGTGAAGAGAAACTTTACTTTGCCACCTTGACTAAGCGGGCAATGCTTCTGTGAAATGTTTGAATGGGGGAAAAGTTCAGAAAGTCAGGCATTTTTCCAGTTTAGAGTTTAGAGTCCTTTTAGTGCTTATTGGTAACATTTTATATGCTGGGAGGTTTTCATAAAAGCATGTTCTGTTCAGTCCTGATGGCCGATTTTCATGCATGAAAAGAAATGAATTTCAAAATAATTTGTGAAGTAAAACATCCATGCATGGCCATAGAGACTCAGCATTTTCTAAATAGAATGACAGGCATTTTGTCGTATAAAATGGATTTGAAATGTACGACTGTTGCCGTTTACACAAATACACTCATAAGTTCATATCGCAGCAGAAAAGTCAGTGTGGAAAAAACTTGTTTCTTGGATCAGTGATCTTGAATGGCAGCCTAAGGCAACATTTTGTGGTTTGGTATTATTGAAAAGTTTATTATGGATTTTCCATTGAAAGCTTTGCTGAGGTAAATTTGGTCTTCGCCATGTCAAAGGACACAAAGGTATTGAACTGAATGAAGATTATAGCCGAATGACTGACAGGAGAACCAGGGTACCGTGTATCTGCTTGACCTGAAAGGTCAAGATCAGTTTCTTACTATTCAGAATAGTGAACATCCAATGAAGAATCGTTTAGACTAAATAATATTTTGTCATTTGATCACAGCAATCACACTGATTCAGTTAACCAGACAACACAAGGCCAATTTGAAATCTAATCATGAAAGAAAACTGTGCTGTTATGACAAATAGAAACTAACATTCTACATGTTACTCAAAGCTTTTTTGCATTGCTTTGAATATCTTTCTTTCCTAGTTTTATGTTTAAAGAGTTCACCCAAAAAGTTAGTTTACTCGTCTTTTACTCACCCTCATGTCTACAAACCTGTAAGACATTCTTTTTTCTTTTGTGGTAGAGGATATTTTGAGAAATGGCGAAAACATTTTTTAAAAATTCTTTATTTTTGTTTTCCACAGAAGAATTTTGATGGCTAAATTTTTGAGTGACCTATCCTTGATGTCACATTTTGAACTGTTAATCACAGTTATTAACCGTATTAGTTAACTGTGAGTATGCTATTTCTGTAATATAACAGTTAATTTCTTAGAAATGTACATGGCTACACTTTATTTTAAGGTGCTTTGTTATACTGTAATTATACATTTAAGTACTGAGTAATAGCAAAGACTTTCTATATAGAAAGACAATACACTCGTATTATTATGAACGGGAGAAAGTGCAACACGCAATATGGCGGAATAAGTCCCGCCTTCTAAATAAGAGCCAATCGCGATTGGTAAAGTCATCTGCAGCGGCCGTTAGAAGCTCCAGTTCCAGTCAGATGCATGCTTAGATCTGCGCATGCGCATTAGCTTGATCCAGCCTGAAAAGTGCAGTTTTTGTCATGATTTGAGCGTTTAGAAACAAGATTTATGGGACAGATGTTGTCAGATTTCACTGGTGATTTCAAATATGAAATTGAATCGAAAGCTTGGTGCACAGCTTTGGAGAATTTGATGTTTCCCCATTCAAAGAGATGAGAGGTGTTTCTAAGTTGGCCGCCGAGTGAAATGACTTGTCTTAAAAGGACTTTGGTAATATTAAGTAACTACATGTACTTACTATAGGGTTAGGATTAGGGTTCAGGGTTCATGTAATTATGTATAATTTATAGTTATTATATGTAACATATGTAAAAATGACACTGTAAAATAAAGTGTTACCACATACATTTTAGAAAAAAATATAGCTTGTCTATTTAGTTGCAAACAATAGAGGCACAACTTGTGCATGTCTCTCAGTTAGAATCAGATTTGATGACTGGAACTAACTTTTGTATAATATAATGTGTAACAAACTTTTCATAAAGTCTTAATTATATGATTTGATTGTTAAAACAACAAGTGAGGATTTCAACATCAGTCCCTCATTTCAATGACAAAGGACCGTATCAATGTCAGCAGACTTGTAGAATCAGTCTCTGTGGAAAGGGAAAGGCTTTGAGTTCTCAAGTTGAAACCACTGTCATTTTTAACTCACTGTCCAAAGAACAAAAGATCAGAGAATGAAAGATGAGAGATTCCTTCGGAAAAGCTTGTCTCAAACGCCAGTTAGTCTGTGAACTTCCACAGTCCTGGATCTCTTCATCTTCTGTACCATATCACTGATATGTCTTTTCACATTTCTGATCTGATTTGCTTTGCTAGAAGAAAGATGATTCTGAAAATCTGAGACCTGACTGAACTCGAATGGAATGATTCATATTTGTTCTAGACTTTGTATCAGATCAGAATTATGTACAATACGAACGTGAAGTTAAGTGTGTTTCTAGCATGTTCAGATAGACACTGAAATCCACGTTACAAACAACGTTATTAACAAATGAGAGTCTCACTATGGGATTGTGTCTGAATATTGTTCTGCGGCTATGGTTTCATAAATTTCACACACCAGATAGAGCACTGAAACCTCTTTAGTTGCAGCAAAGCGTGACCTGTGACCTTTGTGATTTGCAGCTTGCTAGTGACCTGAAACATTCACAGAACTCTGATTGATCACTGCATACATCATTTAATATAACATGACCATCACTGCTGACGAATATTTATGGTGAAGCAAAAAGTAATGTGATTTTGTCGGGGTACCAGCGTGTCCTGATCAAGCATGCAGGAGTTTGTGCGTGTGTTGATATGTACTTCCGTCTTGTGTATGCGAAAGTAAAGGCACTCTGCATGCTCCTCTTGTGTAAAGCATTTGTGTGTGTGCATTTGTCGATTTGTGTACACATAAACACGGGATGACCGTGTGAGTAGGAGGGAAGCCTACAAAAGGGAAGAGTCGGGCATGAGTTGTCACAGACACCTGGAAGGAAGGAAGGAAGGAAAGAGAGAGAAGGAGAGAGTAGCGGAGTGTGAAACAGTTGAGGAGGGACACAACTCATTAATGAGTAACACACACATGTTCATTTCCAATTTCCTGCTTTAGCTCACATTTAAAAGACGGGAAAGAGCGGACAACAAACAAGTGAACCGGTGAGCGGCTGAAGAAGCTTGTGATTCGCACCTCGTCAGACTTCTCTAGCAGGTAAGCTGAACATCTTTCCTACTTGTGTCTGGTCTGGTCTGCAATGTAAATCTCTGCTCATCTGATGTGCAGTCTGGCTCGCTCATCAGCTCTGATATTCCTCATGGTATTTTGGGAACATTAAATTCATAAATCTGCACAGCAGATGATTGGTGGTGGATGGGAACTGCGGGTTCCTCTGGCTGGGCTGAACAGTTGCTATTCTGTGCTGTAATTGAGCTTCGGAACAGAGTTGATGTGTATTCTAATAGACTCTGCATTAAACATTAAGCACACTCCAGAGATGGAACAAATGGATCTCGAGCAGCACTCAGTCGCTCATAAACGACAGATAAGCGGAGATTACCCGCAGCTAACTGCCCTGAACACGCTGCCAGGCGATGCCTGCATTTATCAACGCTTTTATTTACTGTTGTAATTAAGTACAAAGAAACATTCAAAATGTGTCAAGTGGAGTAAAATGATCGTGAATCAAAGCCTGCAGCGGAAACAGAGGCCTGGCGAACACAGTCAGGTGTAAGACGAAATTCGCTTAAGACTTACTTATTCAACTAATTTGCACTTGTATGCATAGTTAAAAACTAAATCTTTTTTTTAAATTACGGTCATATTTTAAGATGATCTTGTCAAGCACCGACTTAAATACTTTTGCAAGTGTGTCTTGTCATTTGCCTTTTAGAAAAACATAGGTTTCACTGCAGTTTCCAGCTGAAATGAACACTTAAATCAGCTTACACTCTAAAAAAAATGTTGGGTTAAAAACAACCCAAATTGGGTTGAAAATGTACAAACCCAGTGATTGGGTTGTTTTAACCCAGCGGTTGGGTTAAATGTTTGCCCAACATGCTGGGTAGTTTTATTTAACCCAACTATTGTTTATTGTTGTTTACTGTATTACTTGCTTAAAATGAACCCAAAATATGTTGGAAATTAACATTTATTAACAAGTTTAATGAATAACAATTAAACAATAAACATTTATTAAATTGCTTATTAATAAATGTTCACCTTTTAATTATTATTGTTGCCTCTAATAATTATGTGTCTGATTTTTAATTTCCAACATACTTTGGGTTCATTTTAAGCCAGCCATATAGTCATTTTTAAACTATAGTTGGGTTAAATAAAACTGCCCAGCAGGTTGAGCAAACATTTAACCCAACCACTGGGTTAAAGCAACCCAATTGCTGGGTTTGTCCATTTTCAACCCAACTTGGGTTGTTTTTAATCCAGCATTTTTTAGAATATATGATTACAGTGTCAGATAATTAATTAATAAATAGTTACTTTGGCACAGTTCCTAGCTAATTACTATGTTATGAACTCAGCAGTTTTGATGTCATTTTCAAAGAATTCAGAAATTGGCTTTTGGCTAATTAATATTAATACACTCGCTCATGTATGGCTTCTTGCACTAAGCAAAAAGCATCAGCAGCTAATAACATTGCAACTGAAATGTGTCATTGGGAATGTTGTTTGAAATAACCCAAATTCAAAAGAATTGTTTACTGTTTGTAAATTGTGAAATCACCTCAGGTGTTCACATGCACGTAAAGTATGTGGACAGATTTGGCTATCTTATCTCATGCATAACAATAGCCGGTGTTTATCCCAAAATACTCTGGTCTGTTGGACAACACGTTCTGTCCTCATTTGAAACGCTGTAGCAACCGAGTGACTGAAGCCACAGTTTTGCATTAGATCCTGGTTTGGTTCAAGTAACAAAAATTGCTTTATTCTCTTCACAGACAGACCCTCAAAATGACTCGCTCCGTGAGAGAGGTGTTGAAAGAGTACATGTCAGAGAGGAGGGTCCGCAAATATCGCCTGGTGACAAAAGATGGCCGCTGCAACATCGAGTTTGGCAACGTGATGCACAGAAATCGCTTCGCCTACGTCCTCGACATATGGACCACCTTCGTAGAGACCCGATGGCGTTTCGTCATCTTGCATTTTGTTGCATCCTTCACCCTCAGCTGGTTCATCTTCGGCCTCATCTGGTACTGGATCGCCAGAGACAACGGAGATCTAGAGTGGCAGAATCCATCCAATAATCACACGCCATGTGTCTACAGTGTCACCGACCTGACTTACGCCTTCCTCTTCTCGCTGGAGACCCAGACCACCATTGGTTATGGCAATCTATACGTGACCAACGCCTGCACGGGAGCCGTGGCTCTGATTATAATTCAGAGTCTTATGGGTGCCATAATCAACTGCTTCTGGTGCGGCGTGGTTATGACAAAAATCGCCCTGCCCAAGAAGAGAGCCAAGACCATAACTTTCAGCGAATCCGCAGTTATCTGCCCTAAAAAAGGCACTCTTTGCCTTCAGATCCGCGTGGCCAACCTGCGCAAGACCCTGATGATTGGCAGTCAGATTTACGGCAAGCTGTTGAGGACCACAGTCACCCCTGAAGGTGAGACCATCATCATGGACCAGGTCAGCATCGACTTCATGGTGGACGCCGGCAAGGACAACCTGTTTTTCGTGTGCCCTTTAACTCTCTACCACGTCATCGATAAAACCAGCCCGTTCTTCGACATGGCCGTGGACACACTGCATCAGCAGGAGTTCGAGCTTGTGGTGTTTCTCGATGGCACGGCCGAGTCCACCAGCTCCTCCTGCCAGGTCAGGACTTCCTACATCCCTCAGGAGATCATGTGGGGATACGACTTCCTCCCTATCATCTCCCGCAGCAAAGAGGGAAAATATCGCGTGGACTTTTCCAACTTCACCAGAGTGGTGTCCGTACCGACCGCTCATTGCGCCTACTGCTACCACAATGAGGCAGGACACCATCACCACTCCATAAGTGGCATTGATAACCAGGGCTTTGAGGTGATTGACATTGAGCCACCCAACAGCACCAAAATGTAAAGCTTTTTGACTGACATGTACTGTATCTATTGCTTGGAGCAACAATGCGAGGTCAACATCCTGCACTATACCAGAAGCACTGGACACAAATGCTTTTTGTCTCTCACAGTGAGCACAAGAAGCAAGACGAGTGTTATTATGTCTTGAAATACCCCTTATTTTAGAAAAACTGCAAAATGATGTCTTGAGAGAGTAAAAGTGGAGCGCCCATATCTTTTATGAAATGTTATTATTATTTTATAGCGACTAGCATTCAAAACTGTGTCAATTGTCGCTTTGTTCTGGTAATATCAGAAGTATACAAGTGTGAATGGTCCTAGAACTGTCTTCTGTTACAGGGTCATTGTGTTAGGAGTTGTGAGTATTAACTGGAAGTTCATTAACACGAGATTGACTTTTATTACTCCTCTCGTTATATAAAAGTCTAAGATGAACTGATTTCAAATACCAATGAACCAGCAGATGCTTTTATGCTCTGAATCACTCTGGGATGGTATGTTCCTTTGTAAATTAATAGATATTGTTAATATTGTGTTATTGAATTTGTAAATGTCATTTGTACTTTGTAAATATATATTTTTTATATATAATTAAAAAATATTTAATTGGAATTGGTGTGTTAATTCATTAAAGTGTCTTTATTAAAATCAACCTATATTTTCCAGCATTCACAGCTAAGAATGACCACATGGGGGCGTACAAGACAAAGCTATAGATGATAAACTGTCAGCTTGACAAACTTGGTTTTATATCCACAGTGCTGGATCCACACTGATTGATTGATAGATTGATTGGTCTAAAAAATGCTGGGATATAAACAACCCAAGTTGAGTTGAAAATGGACAAGCCCAGCTGTTGAGTTAAATGTTTGCCCAACATGCTGATCAGTTTTATTTAACCCAACTATTGTTTAAAAATTACTGTATGTCTGGCTTAAAATAAACCCAAAATAGGTTGGAAATTAAAAATCAGACACATAATTACTAAAGGCAACAATAATAATCAAAAGGCGAACATTTATTAATAAGCAATGCAATAAATGTTTATTGTTTAAATATTATGCATTAAACTTATTGATAAACAATTTTCCAAACAAACAAACAAAAAAAAGTCCCAGGCTCCTAAGACAGCAGGGCCCTAATGTGGATCCTGCATAAAAGTCTCATCATAGACATAAACAAAGCAGTCAGTGTCACGGCTTTCCTCTTAGCAGTGATGATTACTTGGAAATTTGTATAGCTCATAAAACATTAACATGTAGCCTTGTGCGTAAGAAAGGGTGGTGCGTGATAGAGTACAGTTGTCTAAGGCTGTGGCCTGCTGACTCACTACATGACATATCAAATAATAAAAAGCCTTTAAAATATATTAGATGTGGGATGAAGATAATACCCCGAAGAGCTTTCACTGCCAAACACTTAGAATTAATACATCTTACCTTAGACTATTCATATGTGTTTATAATCCTTTAGCACTCATATTACATCATTGAGTATCAGATAGAGTAAAAGATATGCATATTTGGTGTGTCCGAGGGGAGGGCTCCGAGCTCGGAATTTGGTCTGAACCCAGAGTTCTGGGAACCCTGGCTGGGATAGGAACCAGCCGAGAGTGAGGAGACGGGGTGAAGGAGGAATGCTGAAAATCATATATATATATATAGGCCTCCTCTTGTGCTGATTGGGCAGATCATTTAAATGTGTTCCTCCCATTAATAAAACATCATTAATACTCAACAGATTTAATGTCATCATGGTCCTCAGATGTGCTCATGATGGTTTATAATCACTCAGTACTGGATTAGATGAAATATCATGTAGTCTAGACCATTAGATTGATTCATGAACAGCAGTTATGTTAATGTCAGACAGATTTTTATATTGGTCTGTTTGCATGTGTGATTTAATATTTGATAAAATACAGTTGAGATAAAAATGACTTTTTATGTGATCATATAAATTCAGTGTAAGCCAATACATGTTTAGTATAGACCACCCTTTTAACAAATTTAATCAAAATATCACTATATCACTAAATTGGCCAATGGACACACACACACACACACACACACACACACACACACAAAAAAGTTATATGGAGAGATTTTTAATGTAAAAACATTTATTTTGTCACATTTTACCTATTCATCAGACCCTTTTACAAAAGGTAATACTTAAATTGCAGAAACAACAAAATTAACAAAAAAGATTAATTGCAATATTTCATATATATATATATTTATATAGCAATAAATTTAATATCCGAATACTTGCATATATAAAATAGCACAATTCCTTCATATCTGAGAGTGATCCAGAGATGAACAGTTGGGAATTTTTGATCATCTTTTGTCTTAATGCTACTAAATACACAAGGGGAAATGCTTGTGTGAAACTAACACTGTTTTTTAGGCACATACGTTTGCCAGTAATACGTTTTGGCACTGAGGGTTTATTATGGCACTTTGGAAAACCGATTGTCTCCAAGCATGTTTGGTAAGGCAATTGCTTTTAGTGAATAAAATATCAAAATAACTTTCTTATTGTCATGGCAACACACCAAGAACTTTAGAAAATGCATTTTCTGAAAAATACAAGAAAACATTCATAAACTTATTGCCCATATGTACAGATACAAAACACCTACGTAGTACAAATTACTACCTTCAGGAACTGATAAAAAAGTTTGCATTTTGACCGAGGTCAACTCGTATTAACGTATGATTCTTAACACTGTCACATATGAAAATAGCTCTGCATAATTTATACAGTAAGATGCTTTTAATGCCTAGTTGACCTTTGATCAAAAAAAAAAAAAAAAAAAAATACTAGCAAATAGGTCTGACAAACGCACAGCGTTCGCGAATCTCTGGTTTCAACGTCTCGTGCTGCTGTTTTAACTGTTATATAGTTTCGAAGAGGTACTTTGCATGATGCCCACATTCAGCGATCCAAGAAACTAGGATTTTTAAGACATGTAGGAATGCAAATACATCTAATGTGAATTTAACACTTTGGCTGTTTTGAGATGAAATCGAGTGGATTTACACTGGCCAATGAGGGGACAGTGAGATTCACACGGGACATCGTGCATCAAGAAATGTAAAGCAGGTTTCGATCCATTCGACAAAGCTTTCACATCAACACTGTCTTGGTCATCAGCATAGAGGAGTGCTAAAGATGAGTAAGAGAGTTTAGCTTGAGCCAGCTAGCCTGAGAAGCTCCTAATAAACAACCAGACGCCACGTCCTCCAGCAAGGAGGATACAAGGCGGCTGAATGCCAACATTTTTTTCCAGTTGCCAGATTTGCTTTAGAAAAGAGAGTTTCAGTCACAACTTAAAAAGATAAATTCATGTAACCAAGGTGGGTTTATAAAAAATCCAAAAGGGAAGCAGGGACTATGTCCAAAAATATAAACACTCGGTTCACAATTGCATTAACACACAGGGTGAGTTTACAGTGATTCGTTTTTTCGGTCGTCCGGCCGACTTATACATAATAGATGTGGTCTTTATTTGGTAGAAAGGGACTCTGGCCCATCGGTGCAGCTTTCGGGTGTGGAAAGGCACGAGAAACATGCTCAAACTCTCCAAAACAAACACCAACCCAAGTCCTTTGAATAAGTAGTACTCCATTTTGAAGAGGATCAGCCATTTTTGGTCCATTTTGTCTTTACTTTCTCTTTCTTTTCCAACTTCTGCTTCCTTATACAAACTTTTTGGCCAAAATCTCTCCCTTTCCAGCTTCCTGGTTTGTCTTCGCTCCGAGTACAGTTCAAGTTTTGGCATACGGGGAGCTGGTGAGAGGTGAGGGGCTTTAGTAGTAACTGCCTAGGTGAGAAGGCACATGCGAATTGGCATGACGTGGCACACTTGGATTGGGATAAATCCCACCTGTCGGAGAGCTCCAGTATGGGGGGGTTGGCCCAAAGAAATTGGAGGAGGTGACGGGCATGGATGGAGGGTGGGCCGAAACGAAGTTGACCTTCTGCTGGTGGGCGTGGTAACTCGGTACATACGGCAGGTCGGTCGGGTACTTGTACATGGTGGACTCGGTCGGGTGGGGCTGCAAGGCCTGAGCGATGCCGTGGAAGTCAAACTTATAGGCGTAGCGTTTGCCGTGCACTTTGGTCATGATGTTTTTGTCGTAGTAGTAGCGCAGGGCGCGGCTTAGTTTGTCGTAGTTCATGTTGGGCTTGCTCTTGCGCTCACCCCAGCGACGCGCTACTTCGTCGGGGTCCGTCATCTTGAACTCGCCGTTGGTTCCCTCCCAGGTGATGCAGCCGGCGTTGGCGCTGTCAGAGAGAAGCTCTAGCAAGAACTGCCACAGCTGGATCTGACCGGAACCTGGACAAAGACACAAAGAGACAATTTTACCACAGTTTAAAACAATGGTAATAAAACATGACAAGATCTCAGAGTTAAACTGTGTCAGAAAAAATGTATCTCAATTATGTCAGATAACACTTAAGCAAACCATGGTCAGGTCAAAGTGTATGAATAATTTTTGGTCCCAAATTTTTATCAATTTTACTGGTAGTCCACTGTATGAAGAATTTTTGGGTATAATATGTCACAGTTTACTTTATTTTGCTATCCTCACTTACATGAATGAACTATAGTGTCCTGCACCCACTAGTAAAAATATACCAAAAACTATACCTAGTGTCTGAATAATTTTTGGTTTGACTGTATATAAATATAGTACACTGTAAAAAAATTCCAAGTTGTCAATAAAACAAAGATTATTCGAGTATGTTTTAGTAGAAAATACTATTTCAATCTTTCTACTTCAAAATTTCACATTTAATTAATTATTAATATAATGTAATTGTGTGAAATTTACTAGCAATTTTTGAAGAGTGTGGTTTTAGTATCACTGATAGCTTTTAATATTATGAACTTTTTTATATATATTTTAATATTTTTAGTAATTATGTTGTATGTTTTTATCAGTTTGTATTACTTATATATACTAAAACTAAATTAAAAATTAATAAGAACTACATATATATATATATATATATATATATATATATATATATACACACACACACACACACACACACATAGTTCTTATTAATTTTTACTTTTATTTATTTTAGTACTTCAAGTTAAACAAAAAAAAATGGGAAAATATGCATTGGCAATTAGCTGAAATAATAAAGTTTATTTTTTATATTTCCTTTTTATTTCAGTTAATGTATATTATATAAGTAATGAAAATGATGGTAATTTTTAACATTAGTTAATGCACTGTGTGAACTAGCATGAACATGAAAATTTTTATGAACTAATATTATTATATTATATTATATATTGCTCACTGTTAGATCATGTTAGTAAATGCATTTATTAATGAGTCTTTTTGTAAAGTGTTTCCAAAATGATTTTATGATTTTAGTTATTTATTTATTTATTTAGACCAACTAGTATTTAGAATGGCAGAGAAATAGCAGAGAATCAACCACTTCTTAACTACTGGCAATAACAAGAAAATAATCTTGATAAAATATTATTATTTTAATACAATAAGTTTATTAATTGAACTGGTTTTCTTAAAATACAACATAAAAACAGTTACCTGGGTTGGCAAGTCGACTGCTAGTGGGTCCTAATATCTGGTAAGGGTCTGAAAGGAAAGAGAAATGAATCTGGATGAAGCTTTGAACTGGATAGTTGACAAATGCCACAATTTAATTGGAGATCCAGTTGCTGAACTGAAGAAGAACAGTACTATAGCAACAAAAGCGACATGAGTTCAATTCCCAGAAAATTAATTTATACTCCAAGTGCACATTTAGGCTGCCACCTGCCAAATGCATAAATATAAATATGAAAATAAATATTAAAATATATCTGAACGTGCTGCATTCCTGCTTACCTGGCTGAGGCCGAGCCTGCTCAGTGTTCTTGGACACGTTCGGAGAGACCACTGTAGGAGAGCCTGAGAAATGGAAAGAAAGAGAGCACAACAGCAAGAAAGAGAGAGAGAGAGAAAAGTTCAGCACATTCGTCTAGATGAGCAGACGCACGAGTCTTGGTCCAAAGAAAACAAGGGCAATAGCTGGCCGAACTGCTAAGCACTTAATGGGCCCCTTCAGCTCCCTGTGTCCCTAAACTAAAGCCTGGCCATCTGCTGACTCTCCAGCATTACTGTCCAGGTTAAAGCACAGATCAAGAACATCGTCCACCATGGATCAATGAATCAAAGTCAACTTTTGACTCACCTTTGCCGCTGTGCATGTTGTTTGACCAGCTTGCCCTCCGTACAGCATCATAAGACGCATCTGGAGAAAAGAGAAAAGAATTTAAAGGGATTTTTGTAACCTGCTATTGCTACTCCAAGAGCTGAATGCAGGTTTGGAAAATGTTTTAATGTTCCTGCGAAATTTTATTTGGATTGATTGTAGCAGTTTATATCCCACTTGATATCCTGGCCTGAGAAGACTTTTTGTTCATATTTGCTTTTGTCTTTTAAGAAACTTGTGATTGTGTTAAAGCTCTTTGATTTTATCTGACAATCTCACTACATACATGCTCATGCAAGCTCACTGAGAAGCCAATAATAACGCTGTCAGGATTGCAGTTTGGATGTAAGAACATCATGATCATCAGCTTGTCTCTGTTTTTTAGAGATCTCACAGAACCACAGATTGCACACAAATTTTGAGCACTTAGGGTTTTGAGCCAGCAAGTTAAGTTATATCAGTCTCCCAGGCTTCAGTGGTATGCGTTATGTTCTAACAATGAAATATTTCCTGCCATCAAATGTTTTATTAGCACAACATAAAAACATGAAATGGTTCCTTTTCCAATAACTTTACAAGCAAATTGTGAACATTTTTAAATGTGAAAGTCTGTAAATGCATGTAGGTGGTTAACAGAATGCATCTTTTTAATAAATTACACTTGGAACTCCTAAAAACTCAGTGAATCATGTTCATTTATCAATCAATATCCATCAATTTATCTCACACTTTTGAATCATTGCACTCTTTTCCCTGGCCTTTCCTTACAGAGTGCATTTATTCTGAATGCATGAAATATAAATCATATTTGTGCTGATAGTGATGGACTGGCTATAGAGAGCATTGAGACTTCAAATGGACAGAAAGTTCCCAGACTGACACATTCAAGCCGCAGTGGAAGATCCTGGATCTCCATAGGCTCCACACACTTCTGCATTAACATCTACAGTGTCTATAATGTGCTTATTTGTTTTTATGCAATTCCATTGCGGTACAGAGCAGGGTTATTATCATTTGGTAAAACTAAATCTAAAACCTATTAAAAAAAAAAAAAAAAAAAAAAAAAAAAATCTACATTTTCTGTAAACCTATGCAAGGATTAGTTGATTTATTAAGATGCATGTATGTATGTATATATGTAATGATAGAATAATGGATGGATGGATGGAACGATGGAATGATGGATGGGTGGATAGATGGATGGATGGATGGATGGAATGATCAAATTATGGATGGATGGATAGATGGATTGATGGATGGATGGATGGATGGATGAAACGATAGAACAATGGATGGATGGATGGATGGATGGATGGATGGAACGATAGAACAATGGATGGATGGATGGATGGATGGATGGATAAATGAATGGATAAATGGATGGATAAATGGACGGATGGAACAATAGAATTATGGATGGATGGATGGATGGATGGATGGATAAAATGATGGATAAATGGATGGATGGAACAATAGAATTATGGAAGGATGGATGGATGGATAAATGAATGGATAAATGGATGGATAAATGGATGGATGGATGGATAAAATGATGGATAAAATGATGATGGATAAAATGATGGATGGATGGATGGAACGATAGAACGATGGATAGATGGATGATAGATGGATGAATGGATCCTATTGAACACATTTCCAAAAATGTTTAATAACTCAGTCTGAGAAGCATGTGTTTTCACTGTAATTGTGACCCCAGGAAACACAGGTTTTTATTCTCTTATGGCAACACCGCATCAATCTCCAAGGAAAATGGCCAGATTCTCCTTCATTCTTAAACATACTCTTAAAACATTCCCATCATGCCTTGCAGCACTGTAGTGATCCCTCTTTCCCGAACGGAAATGAACCAATGACTGGCACTAATCAAGTTTCTATATGCCCTAGATGAACTTTTTGGCCTTGGTTACAGTGCGAGTGCTTCCTCTAGGGCTTAGAGCGGCTCTGTGTATGACCATATGGATAAAACTGCCAGAGACAGCCAAAAAAATGTTGGCCCAATGTTAGTATACTAGAATTATGTCTTTGAAAGTAACTGTTGTGGTATGACTGTCCTGATGTCTAAAGCTTTAGTACATAACTCCACCTGAACAGGGCTCAAACATTTGCAGTTGTGATAAAACACTGCCCTCTTCTGGTCACTGTGTTTGAAATCTCTTCCAAGCTTTGGGTGGAACTACGAGACATTAACCTCTGAAGACAAAGAAAAATGTTTAGTTTGGAAAGTGCTGATAAAAGTACATGGCCCACGTTTCAAAAGCAAAACAGTATCTCCAGCCAGCGTTTCTCAGCAAAAGCAGAATCCAAGAAAAAGGAAGATGCTAATCTCTAAAAGCATCTGCTTCAGTGAGAAGGAGCAAGACTTTCATTGCTCCTGGTTATCGTGAAATCCACAGCAGAACTTGGGCATAAGCATTACATTGAAGACACTCATTCATTTGCAGCACATTTTAATATAGTTTCACCTGTGATCTGTTCTGAGCCTTTTTATCTTGATCTAGATTAAACACTCTAAAAAATGCTGGGTGAAAAAAAAACCCAAGTCGGGTTGAAAATGGACTTTGATGATTGGGTTGTTTTAACCCAGCGATTGGGTTAAAATGTTTGACCAACATGCTGGGCAGTTTTATTTAACTCAACTATTGTTTAAAAATGACTATATGGCTGGCCTAAAATTAACCCAAAGTATGTTGGAAATTAAAAATCAGAAACATAATTATTAGAGGCAACAATAATAATCAAAAGGTGAACATTTATTAATAAGCAATTTAATAAATGTTTTTTTTTTTGTTTAATTATTATTCATTAAACATATTAATAAATGTTAATTTCCAACATACTTTGGGTTCATTTTAAGCAAGCAATACAGTCATTTTAAACTTTAAATTTTAAATTTTAAACAATAGTTGGGTTAAATAAAACTACCCAGCAGTTTGGGCAAACATATAACCCAACTGCTGGGTTAAAACAACCCAATCATCAAAGTCCATTTTCAACCCAACTTGTAGATTTTTTTTTTTTAACCCAGCATTTTTTTGAGTGAAGGAATAAATCACCCACAAATTGATATTTCTCTTTGAACTTTTAAGAAATATATATATTTCTCATTTCCAGTTCATGTTAGCTAATTCATTAATTAATGTTAATAAATGAGAGCCTGTTGTAAAGTGTTACCAAATAAATACATAAACAAACAAATCTTAAAAACATCATAAAAGTGGTCTAAAGTACTCTTGCACTATATTAAATGTCTTCAGAAATGATACAATTAAAAAATGCTGGGTTAAAAACAACCCAAGTTGGGTTGAAAATGGACAAACCCAGCCACTGGATTGTTTTAACCCAGCGGTTGGGTTAAATGCCTAACCTGCTGGGTAGTTTTATTTAACCCAACTATTGTTTAAAAATTACTGTATTGCTTGCTTAAAATGAACCCAAAATATGTTGGAAATTAACATTTATTAATATGTTTAATGAATAATAATTAAACAATAAACATTTATTAAACTGCTTATTAATAAATGTTCACCTTTTGATTATTATTGTTGCCTCTAGTAATTATGTGTCTGATTTTTAATTTCCAACCTATTTTGGGTTCATTTTAAGCCAGCCATATAGTCATTTTTAAACAATAGTTGAGTTAAATAAAACTGTCCAGCATGTTGGGCAAACATTTAACCCAACTGCTGGGTTAAAACAACCCAATCACTGGGTTTGTCCATTTTCAACCCAACTTGGGTTGTTTTTAACCCAGCATTTTTTTTTTTTACCCATCCTTCAAGGCACATCAGATGCACAATTCTCACTATAAATATTGAAACTGCATGAACCGTGCTGCACATCTAGGCACTGAATCTGGGTAATATCTGGGAAAAGTTGCTTTTCATTTAATGTTCCTCTATTTTAGGCCTTCTATCATTCTTTGTCCTCAAACACTCACTCTTTCCCTCTAACGATCTTCCATCCTTCACTCTCTCAGTGTCTGTCAGATCTGATCTGGAGCAGGGCCGGAGAGAAGAGAAAAAGAGAAAGAGAGAAAAAGAGAGAGAGAGTCCTGAGAGAGTTACGTTTCCTGCCTGCCGAGTCTGCTCACACAACCTCTCTTTGTTTTACTGGCCTTTTTTTCCCTCGTTTTTTCATCCCCCTCCACCATGAAAAAACACACAGCAGCCAGGAGGAGAAGAGGGGTCACAAACCGATGGGGCGAACAGAGAAAGACAGAGAGAGAGATGGAGAGCAGACGGTACACATCATCGGAATTTGCAAAGAAAACAGCGGTGGTGGCCGTCGCTACTGTCTGATAGAGCCGAGGAACTCGAACACTGATGGATACGACCACCAGATCTTCTCAAATACGGAAGAGCAGCGA
>CM075484.1:2280000-2330000 GCA_037950665.1 Hypophthalmichthys nobilis
TAAGCTATTTAATAAATATTTGTTTAATTATTATTCATTAAACTTATTAATAAATGTTCCTTTATTAGACATATTAATAAATGTTAATTTTAAATTTGGGTTCATTTTAAGCAAGCAATACAGTAATTTCGAATCAATAGTTGAGTTAAATAAAACTACCCAGCAGGTTGGGTCAAATATTTAACCCAAAAACAACCCATTTGCTGGGTCTATTATATATAAATTAACTACATATGTAATAAAATATATATAACATTACAAAGTAACTTCCTTAAAATGTAGCCAAAAGAAGGGAACTTAGAGAAGGGAGCATAATCACGCGGACTACATTTTGGAACAGTGGGTTTTGAAACAGAGCCATTTAGGATACTAAACAAAAGATCAGTTGTTACGATCAGTATAATATGGTATTTATTGTTCTAAATGGAGTATTAATCTTTAACTACCCAGGAGAAATTGACCTGGAATAAATGGCCTAAAATGAAAGGGTATGTGAAAATAAATCCAGCTCATAAGTCTTGTTATCAAAAGTTCAATCTCCTGCTGATAAATGGCCACCTGTTAAATGGTTTTAGCACTTTTATGCCATTGATTAGATCACTAACTAAAGTAAATTTCAGTATTTAAGCATTATACCAAGGATGCTCAAGAAGTTTTCTCATGAAACAGTCTGTCCATCACACCATATGCACTTAGTGCTCTACTATGATTGACAGCTGTGAGAAGAGGGTCAAAGGTCTTACAGCCTTCTCAGCATTATCTTATCTTCAAGCTCACTGTACTAATGACCCTAATATGTGTCTGTTGGCTCGTAGTACAGAACAGGTGGTCTGACTTCTGGCTTTTATCAGGACAGCCGGTCCTCTGGTCTTGCCCAGATAGCACTACTCTCAGGAGCTCAGGACTATCATTGTTATTGCAGCCTTGTGCTTTCTGAAGTGGGAATGGCCAAAGTGGTCCGTTCTCCAGAGAGACTGTCAAACATTTACTTAAATGGTTTATGGAAACCGATTTCCTTGATGAGTTTGAGAGGCTGATTTAATTTGGATGTGTATCTTGTGTTATCATCGGAAAGTACACAAGTAAATTACGTAAATGAGTCACAGCAATCGTTGTCTATCATCTCTGTGGTCAAATGAGTCTGACAATCAACCACACATGAACCATCTAAAAACTTTGGAGGACGCAATTTTAAAACTGAGCAGCTTTGCATATGAATATTAATTATTATTATTATTATAATTTTTATTAATTAATTGGTGTCATGTACTTATTATTCAATTGACCCAGTAGTCCTACGTGATTTGCTGAGATAATCCAACAACGTGGATATATATATATATATATATATATATATAATTTTCAAAAACATCTGACTGTCTGATTTTACATCAATGCAACTTCAATTATCACAGGCAACAAGCCATTTTGAAGCTGATTTTGATACTATGGTAGACTAAAAAATGTCATTGCACTGTATTTATGATGTAAAACACCTTTTCAATGCTATAAATCAGTTTAGCTCACGTCCTCATGTACAATACGCCCCTAAATCAATGTTATTGTGGCACACGTGTCTTCCATTAACACAATTTGTAGATGTTTCAGTCCATTTCTGCTGTATTGTTCACAGGGACACCTGTCTCTACCCTTTCTCTGTCTCTCTCTCTTTCCTGCAGGTTTAGTCCAGCGTGGCACGTGGCTTTTGTCTTGCTAATTGTCTCTCTGCTCTGAGAGCCCTCTGCTGTCCATGTTCAGGTGGAAATTGAATGCTTGATGCTTTTTATTTGCACCACACAAAGACAGCACCTGCTGGGCGCCTCGCCTCGCCTCGGCCCGGAGCCCTGCTCTGATCCACATGGAGAGAGGGGACAGGGGCCAACTAAACACTCTGTAATGCCATTATTTTGATGAAATGATAAGACTCACTTCCTCATGTCATATCCATATGCATTGTTCACCTAATGTGCCTTTTGTGCCTCAGAATTAGTAACCCGTGGATGGTACCATAAGGATTTCAAGTGAAAATAGTATTATTGCAAATGTATACGCAGAACACATAAAAATTATTGTTGGAGCAGGACAAAGAGTTATTTTGAGGATTTTCAGTGAGACATACCGTCTTTGGCAGCCAAGCGAGGAGACTGGTCGGTATGAGATGGTGTGTTGTATGATATTGATGAGCTGCCTGAAACACACAAAACAAAAAAAAAAAAAAAAAGATGTTAGAATGATAAAGATGTCGGAGCAATAAATTCAGTGAGGTTAAAAATCAGATACAGCTACATTCAATATAGATTCTCTGTCAAGACCTTTTTTTTTTTTTTGCTTTATTATATCTGTAATATGTTTAACATAAATTATGTAATAATATTAGTGCTGTCAAATCGAATAATCGTGATTAATTGCGTGATTAACTATTTTTTTGTAAATACATATGTGTGTAATCGTGACTGTGTCTAAAATAAAAGTGTGTGTGTATATATATATATATATATATAAACTTATTTTAGACACAATTAATCACGATTACTGATTACTGATTTTTAACCTCACAGAGTTTAATGAGAATTCAATATTTAAGAATATAATAGGCCTATAAGGTTATTTATATTATTATATTATGTTATTATATGATAATATTATATAATATATGTTACATATAGTGCTGTCAAATCGATTAATCATGATTAATCGCATCTAACAGAAGTATGTAAATACATTTGTGTGTAATCGCAATTAATTGCGTCTAAAACAAAAGTTTATATATATATATATATATATATGTGTATATATATATATATATATACACACTACCATTCAAAAGTTTGGAATCGGTAAGATTTTATAAAAGAAGTTTCGTCTGCTCACCAAGGCTGCAATTATTTAATTAAAAATACAGTAAAAACAGTAATATTATAAAATATTATTACAATTTAAAATAACTGTTTTCTGTTTGAATATATTTTATAAAGTAATGTATTCCTGTGATCAAAGCTGAATTTTCAGCATCATTACTCCAGTCTTCAGTGTCACATGATCCTTCAGAAATCATTCTAATATGCTGATTTCTTATATCTTAGTTTTTACATAAAATTAATGTTATTTTCAATTGAGGTGTATAAACAAGTAATAACTATGTAATTACGTTATAAAAGGTAATCTAAGTGCATATTATATAACAAAGCACTTAATCAAGCATCAAGCATTCATTTCTCTTCACACAAGCTCCTCAGTTTTGTCATTACAATCCAAACACAATCTACACTTTGCACAGAGAGAGGCATTCATATGCAGTCTGAGAGTGTTTCCAGTGAGCCGTCCCTGAAGCGCTCTCTTAATTTTAGCTGCTTTAACTCATAAATCAGCGCAAAGGAAAACAGAAGGAAAATTGCACTGGCAAAACATGAGTCTTCCTACTATGGATGGAGGGCTGATGGTTATAGCGGTGGGATTTCAGCAGATGCAAAAGGAGGGATTCTTTGTTTTTCTGAATGAAGAACAGGAAGGGGTGATATTTGTCATTTTTCTTTGTTCTTTGACCAGCTCAGAGAAGATAGTAGGGTGTTTTAATCTACGTGTGAGTCTGTGTAGGTATGTTTTATGGGGGAGGAGAGCACATTGAACACATATTTTAACCTCCAGGCCCCTGGACCCCCCTAAGCAGTGCTGTTGGGGCCACAGAACAGGGCAGTCTTTGTGTGGGGTGCGATCCCCACATGGCAATCAAACACTGCTGTTCCCATACAAAAATAACCCCCCAAAACCATGTAAGAAAGAGACAGAAACGAGCATGAAAAATAAAGACAAACGTTCTGTACTACAACATCTCTGTTCAGCAGCAGCTGAGTTTTACGAGTGCTAATGTTTTTGTGATTCACGTTGTTCCCCTGATGAAAGTCTTTGAGTTCCATCTGTTGCAGTATCCATCCATCCATCCATCCATCCATCCATCTATCTATCTATGTGTGACAGCAACAGTGCTCAGATTACTGATGTTTGTTTAATCCTGGACTTTTGAGCTGCTTTATAAGTTATGACTCAATGTTCCAGAAACTGAACAGTAGAAATGTAGATCAAGATCCAAAGATACACAAAGTCCCACAACAGTATTTAGGAAGGTGCTGAAACATCCAACATAAGCGATAATCCACCACAAATGGAGGACAGATCAATAAAAGCTTGTGGGAAAGGGAGGGAGAGAGAGAGCTAGAGAGAAGTAGAGAGAGAGAATAGGCTGTTCATATGTTTATGGTCTGTGTAAACCATCATCGGTCTCTGAATGTCCCACTCTGAATTATCACTGTGACCACTCTGTCTCATAACTACAGCCAGACCTGCAGCACTGAATGAAACGACTGCTGTGACACATACATGTGTGTGTGTGTGTGTGTGTGTGTGTGTGTGTGTGTGAGAATCACAAATAGGTTCTCTCAAAAGAAACTTAAAAGAAAAAAAATGTGTAGTGTGTTCCAAGTACTCAAGAAAAAATAAATGTTTATTCAGTTTTCTACAAAACCGTTGTTTTAATGAATGTAAAATTGTCATGAGGTATAATCAGTAGGTACAAATTACTAAAATATTTCCCTTTCACCTTAACTGAGTATCTTAAGTTTTAAAAAATCAAAACTCAAAAATCATTTTTTCATCTATCTATCTATCTATCTATCTATCTATCTATTTATTAGGGATGCAATATTTAACAATATTAAAATCTCACAGTACGATATTTATTGCAATATTTAAAAAAAATACAAATGAAGACTTGGAAAAAAGTGCCATACGTGTTAAACAATGATTGAACATTACAATGATATACAAATTAACCATGTCATATCCTGTCCTCTTTTCAAGTGTCTTTCTCAAATGTATTGCTCATTGTTAGTTCATGTTAGTTAATAACTAATGTTAACAAATGAACCTTATTATAAAGCGTTAAAGTTCAACACAAATAAGATGCTTGAACACACATTTAAGATCCAGACAGGTGAAACAATATTTTTGTAAGCTGGATTCATAAAGACTTCACTTGTTTCTGAAAGAATGATTCAGTGATAGAGACATTTTTAACAGTAATTTGTTGCCATCTAGTGGCGTAACAATGTAATCGATACAGTCGTTATTTGAAGCACCCGGTTACTTTCAAAAGGTGATTATATTTTGATCGGTAACGTAGACATCAGTGTTTATATCTGAATAATAAACTTTTGTATACTTCTGTGATAATTGGAATAGGCTCTTTCTCTCTGCACTGATATCTGATGTATTTATGAGTAGCAGGAGGGCTTTCTATCTATCTATCAAACTAAATCTATCTATCTATCTATCTATCTATCTATCTATCGATCTATCTATCTATCTATCTATCTATCTATCTATCAAACTAAATTTATCTCTCTCTCTATCTCTCTCTATCAAATTAAATCTATCTATCTATCTATCTATCTATCAATCAAACTAAATCTATCTCTCTATCTCTCTATCTATCTATCTGTTAACTTTTTATTAGAACTTTCAAAAAAGCCCAATGACAAATTTTGCTTTTCTAGTCAAATGAATTTCTTTGAATTCCAGCTAATTTTAGATCTACTTCTTTGCAATCAAATTGCAATTCTGCATCCTGTTTGCTAAATTCAAAATTTTAAGTAAAATTTAGGAAATGAATTAGAGTTTGAATTAAGAATTCTCAGTTCAGTTCTAAATGACACAAAAGCTTGTGAGAATATCATGAAGTTTTCATGATATTAAAAACGTGATATTAAAAAACAAAAATGATTGCTTTTTTTAAAAAGAAATAATAAAAGATTGTGCTAAACTACTACAATTTCAGCCTTATAATGAGATGATAAGCCTTCTTTCTTTAATATAACTACCAGAAGGTTAAACTTTTTTACTTTAAGCCCCAAAAATTAAACAAAATAAACTGAATTCAGGAACTGAAAATACATTAATCACAGAAGAGCTGCAAGTGATTCAACAGGAGCGTCACATTTTTTTTTCAGATCTTTGTGAGCATAAGTGTTTATTTTTATGCATATATAGTCTTACTCCTGGAACCTTTCTAACACACACACACACCTTTCCAGTCTGTACGGTGTGGAAGTTCAGATAAAGGCAGCAGTTCAGCACCCCTCCCCTCCTGCAATGAAATTCCAACAAATTCTCAAATTGCAACCAAATTGAAAGCACATTGGTGAGTGGGCGGCTATCGCTAATAAAATCTGAATAACTGACCATTTGCAAATTCAAAACAAAACCTCCTACAGATATCAGCACCATTGAGCTTCAGCATCACCAAACATATTCACCAGCTCTGCATCTTCAGCTAGTTATGATGCATGTGCGTGTGTGTGTTTGTTTACTGTATGAGTCAGCGTTTGCTTGCAGTTTGGCCAGAGGCGGTGCCCGTCCCTGCCCTGCTCCGCTGTGTATAGATTTAATGACACGGAGGAATGTTAATCAGACTCTATGTAAACACCACAGCATGTACACATATGTGTATGAAATAATTACACTGCAGACTGTCACATTCGCGGACAGCGGGGACTGGAAAGGATGCGGGGTGTGCGTGTGTTTGCGGATCCAGGCCGAGTGTGTGAGCAGAACCAGAGGGCTTTATTGCGGAGGGCTGTGATTGTGTTTGTTTGTGTTACAAGAGGAAAAAGATCATCTTCGGTTTCAAACCCTGGGCCCCGGGGCTCAAAAGAAAGCTAAACATATGGTCGTACATACATGTACACACATTCCCACATGTAAACTATATTACACATGCTCCTCTTAAAGGGATAGTTCACCCAAAAATGAACATTCTGTCATAATTTACTCTCTGATGACATGTTGTTATAAACCTGTATATATTTTGAAGAATGTTTCAGTTTTTGGCTCTTAAAATGATCGCAATTTTAATGGTAAAAGACTGTAAAAATGATTCGGTAAAAACGTGTTAATTTGTGAACGCTATGTTCCCTTACTCTATTCAGTAATCAGTCAATCGATCAATCCATCTATCAATCTATCTATCTATCTATCAAAGAATAGGTTGCTTTGGGCCTTGTGTTTTTGGACCATTGACATTAATTGTTTGGAAAAAAATATCTAATTTTTTATCTAGATAGAAAAGAAAAAAAAAAGAAAGTCAAACAGGTTTGGAATTAAATGAGGGTAAACGTAAACGATGACATATTTTTATTTTTGGGGTGAACCAACCCTTTAAAGTCACAAACAGGTAAAAGGAACCCAAATGTCTTTTGGCGGACAGTGAGTAGCCTCTGGAAGATGGGACAAGAGCATCTCTCTTATTATTATTTGATATTCACTCGGGACGCCTTCCAAGGCAATACAAATGGTGGAGTGGAGGATTACGGACTTTTTCTTCTGTTTCCAAAACACACAGGCTAAATCAAAGAAAGAGAAGAAGGCAGATCCACAATGCCCGGCGCGTAAGCTCTAGCTCAGTCCCGGGGCAGTCGTCCCTAATGAAAACTCCAAAACCGAGTTCTCTTAAAAAAACCACCTGACAGCTCGCAGACAGGCCGGGCTCTGCCCTACAACTCACAATGGCTCTCTGTTATACTCCGAGTCTGTATGCAGGCCCACAGCCTGGCCACCAGCACAAAACTGTTGACACCCACGGAATAAAGTTCCCATTACCTCACAGCAGAATCCATCACTATTTTTTAAGGAGGACCGTTTTTAACCACTTAGCCCTGTTGGGACTCCACCCACCTCAGAAGCGAGCTGCTGTCATAATGTTTGGATGGGCCAGCTGCTCTCACCATCCCAACAAATTGCATCTAAATGCAACCCTTCAGAGAACGCAAAGCTTCTGTTTACCGACACAGTTCTCGTGCAAACAAAGCGACGATCCACGCACAGATGCAGCGTGTCCTCCCGACATTTCGCTTATAGATGGCACTGAAGTATTCAAGTGGATGAGTGGGCTTAGTTTTCGCCAAAGCCACGGGATTCTTGCCAAAACATGCAGGGAAATAACATAAGAAATCCCTTGGAAGAGAAATGGGGCAAGATGCCTCTGTTGTAAATTAGGGATAAACTTTCCCGTGCAACAGCGTGCATGCAAGGGCCTCGCTGGCCAGTCTCCTGAGGCCATGCACCTGGGCTTCATCTCTCTAAGTCTGAGGCTGAAAGCTCTCAGGGGGAGATGCTCTGGATGGGATGGTTGCTGAAATTCATAATCATTGCGCCTCTGCCAAACCAAAAGCGTCCAGTGTAAGTCAAGCAGGTGGAGCGAGACAGGAGCACTCCCTACTAAACCGTTCAAGTAGAATAAAAGCAAGCGTAATGTTCAAACTATTAAAACGTATCTTATAAAATATTGTTGTAAACTTGATCTCAGTGTGGTTCGAGGGACGGTGCCATGGCATGGCAAAAACAATGACAGCAACCATGTGGAATAAACTAGACCAATTTGGCTCCGTCTCTCGCATGGATAGTCATCCACTAAACAGTTACAATTACTTCCAAACATTTTACTGTTGTGGTACAATTAATACAAGCTTTTCGAACTAGTTTGGGAACAATTTATTGGTCAGTTGCTTGGCACCTCATAAATAGTCATAAACAAAATATAAACACTGCTCTAAAAAGTCTTGCTCAATGAAATTGCAATTAAGCTGGTTTTGTTTTGAAGTCATTAATGCAATCTGTGATCAAAGATAATCAGACCTAGTGTGAGATTAGTCTTACTATGTCTTGTCAAACACTCTCAGAAAAAAAAAAAAAAAGGTATAAATGCTGTCACTGGGGCAGTATTCTTTCAATAGGTACACTTTTGTACCTTATTTACCCCTAAATGGTGCATATTAGTACCTTAAAGGTATGTTAGAGGCTTTCGCACTGGAGGAACATTTCCATAGTTCCTATAACTATTGGCAGAAGTACCTGCTTTCTGGCGTGTTTTAGGAACGATTTTAGTTATAGGAACAACTTTTTTTGGGGTGTTCCTATAACTAAAGGAACACCCCACAAAAAAGTAGGGCTAAATTAGTAGTAGGGCTAAATTCGCTCCAACTTCAAAGTAGGTTCTAACTGAGCACAATAGGAACTACTAGTGCCGTAAGTGTACGTTGATTGGCCAAAAGCATGCGAAACAACGGCACACGCCATTTTTAATACGGCGTGTAAACACACAGTTTATAGTCTACGGTATTTATTTACTCCACAAACATGGAAAACAGAGATAGATGGGTCAACACCGAAGTCTAGGCACTTCTCAACCTTTACACTAAGGAAGAATTCCACCCCGACTTTGAAGGGACCAAGCAAAACATGATTATGTATTTCTGCTCAGTTAGCGTCATTGGGCATCAACCACATGGCAAATGCTATAATACATTTTTCATTTACCATTTACTTCCTTTGATATAACATATTAGATAGGACTTTTAAACAGATCGTAAACTAATTAAGACGTTCTCAGTGCCATCATCTACTGCCGGTGCGAAAGCAACCAGGAAAATGACCCTAAGGGAAAATGTAGTTCTTGGAGGATGGCCCTGGTGGCTAGATCCTATAACTAAGTTCCTATGGTGTGAAAGCCCCTATTATTACCTAAAGTGTACATATTAGTACCTTTTGAAATGGTACAACCCTAGTGGCAGCTTTTGTAGCATTTTTCTGAGAGTGTTACAAAAACATTAAAATATTATGGTTGAGATATGTTCATCATAAAGCAAGCCATAGAAAGCACATTTGTGGGCACAAACCCACTAAAAGAATGGCAGCAAAAGTGAAAGACCCAAACTAGCCAGTCTAAATCGAATACAATAAAGGGGGTGGACTTACTTTCCCTGAGGTAATTGAGATGTGAGAGCAGGACCTCCGTGTTATAAACATTGGTAAGTCTCAGGAAGTCCTCTTTGCTCATCTTGCAAAGCTCTTTTCCATCTGTGTTGTGGAACATTGCTGTGTCGATCTCCTGAAGACCATACTCCTTAATGGCCCAGTCTAACCACTGCCGGACATGATCTGGAGACCAGAGAGAAGGGTCTGAAATGGCAAACACAAAATAAAGCCAAATATTAACCACAAATATCTAATATCACTTCAACCGTTTTAAAGTGAGTACACAAGCAGAGAAAAGATCTTTTGTTGTCTTGTTGAACAGAAACACTTTCAGAGAATTTAAGTGATCATTTATGCAACATTAGTGGCACCAAACAGAAATGCAAAAATAACTACTGTTCCAAACCTCCAAAGGTCATGCATTAATATTATTTCAATCTTAAAAATCAATCTTAAGAAAACAAGATGATAATAATGGCCACTGCTGGCTTCTTATTACCTAATACTGTTAGGACTGAATTTTTAATATTCAACTATTTTATTTTAATATCTTATTGGTATTAATATTGTGCCCCTAATGTAGCATTCAATATGTTGAGTAAACGCTAAAAAAATGTTGGGTTAAAAACAACCTAAGTTGGGTTGAAAATGGACAAACACAAGCGATTGGGTTAAATGTTTGCTCAACCTGCTGGGTAGTTTTATTTAACTCAACTATTGTTTAAAAATTACTGTATTGCTTGCTTAAAATGAACCCAAAGTATGTTGGAAATTAACATTTATTAATATGTTTAATGAATAATAATTAAACACTAAACATTTATTAAATTGCTTATTAATAAATGTTCACTTTGTTTGTGTTCGCTTCTAGTAATTATGTGTCTGGTTTTTAATTTCCAACCTAATTTGGGTTCATTTTAAGGCAGCCATAAAGTAATTTTTAAACAATAGTTGGGTTAAATAAAACTGTCCAGCATGTTGGGCAAACATTTAACCCAACCTCTGGGTTAAAACAACCCAATCACTGGGTTTGTCCATTTTCAACCCAACTTGGGTTGTTTTTAACCCAGCATTTTTTAGAGCATATGTATGTTGTCCTCATGAGACGAACTATGAATACCTGCTGGGACGATGACTCTCCTCTCATTGGTTGTCATGTTTGGGGGCGGAGCACACTTCTCATCCATGTAGCCAGTATAGTTCATCTGAGATGTGTCGGTCCCACCCACCATTTTATTGCATTTACCCACACTACAGTCCACCGGGGACTCTCTGCCAGGGGGAAAGAGAAAGATAAAGGCTACTGCTTACTAACATTCATCTCAGACAGAACAACTCTCACAAACACAGAATAATGAGGTTTTTGTGCCGCACCTGGATCCATTGATGTGATCATATTCTCGTTTGACATTAACTCGCACAGGCTGGTTGATCCACTCCTGCTGAGGAGGAATAGGGTTGATCTTGTGGGTCTGACCGTAATCCTGTGCGCCGGATGCAGTCATGTCCGTCTTGGGTAAGGGAGCAGCAGCAGCGTATGGAGGCTCAAACAGAGACTGGTCTTCACTCACCACTGACAGCGCCTCCTGGAGGATTGTAGGGCGAAAACTATATCACTGTTTCTCATTAAAGCGCACAGCAAATGACAAATGACTTTCAGTTCATCATGTGTAATCAGAATTAAGCAACACAAATTTTTAAATTGTTTCTTGCTGAAGGGCATTGGAACCACAGATGCTGAGTGCAAATGAAGCAGTGCAATTGATTGCTTACATATAACCAAATGGCTTGAAGTCAGCATGAAACACAGTTTGTAACTATTTTACTTTATTTGACATAAATGTGAAACAGGATGAAGACAAGGACCACTGGGCATTGATGAGATTGTGAATTGCATACCAGAATGAAGTCAGGTGTTTGAAGGGGAGGGGTTAAAAAAGATGGATTTGTGATGTCATGTTTTAGAGGTAGAGCAATCTATTGTGTTTTGATAAAAGATTTTTCTAGGAATAATGTGCATTTATGAATGTAAACAAGGTAGTAAATTTTGATTTCATATTGACTTTGACAGTTTTATGTATCACGTGGCATAGAAAAAAAATAAGAATAACAACAACAACAACAATAATAAAATTCAGCCATTTACTTCAGAGTTATCACTGTCAAAACTAGTGCTGTCAAATTGATTAATCATGATTAATCGCATCTAACATAATATTATATATATTAGAGATGCACCGATACTAAATTTCTCCACCGATACCGATAGCCCATACCAATGGTTTGGGGGTTCTGCCTTATATACCTTCTTTTAAATTAATGATGATTTCATTATAATTAATAATTAATCATTATATTTTCAACTATTATATTTTGAAAGAAATGCAAATAAAAACTTTATTCTCTCCATTTCATCAACTTGTTTCAGAGTAACTGGTATCAGTTATAAACAAACACATTAATATTAGCACACATTAACTAAATTATTAATTAATATAATTACTATTAATATTGAACATCAAATTGGTTTCTTGGCAATTTCTTTACACAAAGCACAAATTCAGTTCATTTTCCTGCCCTCTTTTGATTGACAGGATATATCGGCCCTGACTATCGGCTGTTTTTAAACTATCAGCCAATAGCCAATAGTGTGAAAATATGCTTTTATCGGCTGATACCGATTATTGGCCGATATATATCAGTGCATCTCTAATATATATATATATATATATATATATGTAATGTAAACGCAAACTTTTATGTTAGATGCAAGTAATCGATTTGACAGCACTAGTCAAAACACAATTGTTAAAATGTCATTAAACTTATCATCGACTTTTAAACCTTTTGTTTTTGAGAAGAATTTCAAAATGTGACTTTCAATAAGTAAAAGATTTCTTGTTCATGACTCATACGTGAGACAGAACAGAGGCAAGGTCACTTCTACATTTGCTCTCATTGCCGGCGCTCAGCTGGGGTGATGTAGTTTTATTAAAGAAAACAAACGCAGCAGACAGGCTCCTCTGGAGAGAACCGCGTCTACACGTGTGATCGTCTCCATTCACATTTCAGTCAAATCTTTCTTTCAGTTTTATGAAAACTATCTTGAATCAATCGCCTAGGTTTCCCGCTGTTACATCAACTACAAACACCTGTAAAACTCTTAACATTCACTGAACCTTATGCTCAATAAATGTGAAAATTCACCATTAAAAAATCTATTTATACAGACACAGGGCCAAAGTCTCTGAAAGATGGGAATCATTGAGGGTGATTTTGGAGATTAATGCTTTGATACTGTTTGATAACAAAAGAATGCTTCCTCTTTGGCATGTTTTAATCTAAACATACATGATCCAAAGGTGTGCGTTTCACAATTAATACTCCAATACTTTCATTTAGTTAAAAATGAAACATTCACTCTGTGGCTAAGGGGGCTTGCAGGGACACTCTATCAGCATCTAGCTATTATTTTTCCCTCTTTGGTTTTTTGAACTTTGGTGACAGTCGTCATCAATTTGATCAGTGTCCCGCGGACAGTATCGGGGCGACCCACAGCAGCAGGCCTGTGGCATGATAAGTATGGCAGAGTTAAGGAATGCCCTCTTGGTGCCAGATAAGGCCAGAGCTGCTATTATGACTGTTACACGTTACTTACACGCAGACATATCAGCCTCCACCATATAATTCATGATTGGCAGTCAGTCTTTCCCAAGATTACAGAGGGTTGTAAAAATAGGAAAATCTAATTCCACACTCACGCTCGTATATACGTACAGACAGGCCTGTCAAAAGGCGAAATTCCTTCATCTCTATGAAATAGAGTGCTAAGCAATGGTCAAGTGCAAGCTTCTTGTGACAGTGAGGTTAAAATACTCACAAAGGTGCCAATTTCCTTGAGCTATAAATTGGCCATGCCTTCATGGCTCGCTTAAACCATCCAGAACCACAGGGTTACACTGGTTCGGTGTTGTAGATTTATGGTGAGGTACGCCAACAGCCCATCTTTGAGTATGCATATCGTATATTAGAAGCTATTTTAAAAATTTTCATATGAGAAATTTAACAGCCACAATCATCATTGCTTGTCCCACAGAAGATACGTCATTAAGTTGGATGTACAGACCCCGTTAAAAGCACAGTGCTATTTTATACAGAGGCCATTCCTGTCTTTTGTTTAAGGAGGAAAAGGAAACCTGACAGGAAACCAGATTGTGTGGAACAGGAAATACCCGTCGATTGAGACCCCCTCCTCATTGTCCACTATAGTGTACAGTTAAAAATCAATCAAGAGAGATATCTGAGTCAATTTCCAAAGAAATAATATGCAAATTCATGCTATAGTATATGCAATTTTAAAATACTAATAATTGATTGCATTTCAAGATAATTATGGGTAAAACTTTATATTAGTTGTATTTTATACACTATATACTTAATTTAAAATCGAAAGGTTAGGGTTAGTGTTATGGTTTGTCATTGTGGGACTCTAAATAAATGTTGTATGGATATCATATGTGAATCTCTCAAGACAGAAGAGAAGGGTTAACAGAAGTATATATATATATATATATATATATATATATATATATATATATATATATATATATATATATATATATACTTCTGTTAACCCTTCTCTTCTGTCTTGAGAGATAAATGAACTTTAGTGTCCTGCACCCACTAGTAAAAATATATCAAGAATATCAAAAATCACTAAATCATTTTTGGTATGACTATATATATATATATATATATATATATATATATATATATATATATATATATATATATATATGCATGTTAAGTACACAGAAATTATATGTTTGCAATGTTATAATAATAATAATAATAATATGCTATTTTAACAGGTAGAAACACTGATCATACAATAACAGACACTTTTTTTCTTAATGCTATACATTCAAGAATTTTCTGCTTTTTGTGAGCAAGTGAACGAGTGCTGCATTAAAATCATCCTTCTTCTGTCCTCAGCCACCCCACTGCAATCGAAACAGTCTATTTAACATGATAAAATCTAACACAAGCATGATGTGTACGGCCCCAAACATATACCACACCCAAAACCACTTATATGACCGCAAAAAAAAGGAGTGTTTGAATTTGCAGCCCTCCCCTCCAGACAAGAGTCAACAATCAATCAGTGATCATTAGCTTATTTGATGCTCAGAAATATTTCATTCTAATATTGGTAGCCGTTTTAATCAGAGATTGAATATGGGGATTATCCTTTTTTTCCCCCTCTAAAATATCGAAAATGCAGAGTAGCGGCGTGGACCACACATAACTAATTCTTCTAAGTAGAGCGCAATTTTTTTTTTAAGTACTTTGTGTAAACACAACCCATTCAAGAGTACAGTATAGCAATTATTATCAGTTATCAGAAGAAGGGAAAGACCGTGGAGTAATATTTTATTGTGGGTGGGCTCGGCTTTTGAACTATATGAATGGTTGGAAAACCTCGGCACAGTGCCACTCCAATTGCGCAGCCACATCTCCAGCCTAAAGCTTTATGATTTATATAAACCACTGCACTGCATTCACACACACGCGCGCGCCACGATATACTGAAAACCCAAAGCAGCCTCGTCGAGCACCGGACACTCGCTATTCTAATCTTTAAAACGAAACGTAGACTATGATTTTTTTCTTCTTCTTCTTGACGAAACATCTTTACTCCATCACAAACAGCCCGTGCGTTTTTACGAGCGTCCAAGTGTGCGTCTGAACGCCCGTATCCTCCGCTATAGTTTTCAACTTTCAACAAAGTTTCGACGAAAAGGAAAAGGAAACTTGGAGAGAGAGAGAAGAGGAAAAACGCAACTCGGAGCGGCTGAAAAGTCCCAGACAGGCAGAACTACAGGCGTCTAAGCTCTCAAACTCTGTCCATCTCAGAAAGACCCCTCTCCTCCACTCTTACCTTAATAGTTCCGTCCATTTTGCGCAATTTTCAGTGGAGCCCGACAATATTCCAAACATGACACGCGTCTGAATTAATTCCAGCCCCCGATATGTGGCGGAGAGACAGAGACAGTTTCGCCGGATGGTTTTTTTCCTCTAAATTTGGGAAGTGAAGTCACTGCGCTTGAGAAGGAAGCCGTGTATGTGTGTGTGTGTGTGTGTGTGTGTGCGTGTGTCACTGGCCCTGCCTTCATTACGGCACCCAAAGCAGGATATTTGTCCCGAGAAGATAAGACACCAAAACAATAGTGTTTCTTTCCTTTGTACATGTTTTTGCCTGGAAATATTTACAGAATGCCTGCCAGCTCTTTACATTTGTTGCGCTTTTTCCAACATTAAAATATACGATTTTGGTAGTTAAACATAATAATTAATAATAAAACTCTCAAATAACAAATTAGACTAAGCTGATAAAAATATTATTATAAAATAATACATTTATAAATCTTTTGCATTAATGCAGATTGTTGAAATCGAATGCACAATAACGTCATAATATTACGATCGGTATTCCGCTATAAATGAAAACGCGAATAGAATCTACCTATGGTGAAGCGAAGAATGCGACAAGTCTGTCCGAACTTCTTTCGCTGCTAAAATGGGTTTCCATTAATAAAACCGAAGCCAGCAGCGTCGAGTCTGTCTGCTCCACACGTGTGCGCACCTCTGAATGCACATGAATAGCATTTCTCCGTATGGACCATATAGAGAGGCTGATACCTCTCGTGTGCTTGCTGTTCAACATTTCTCAAAATCAATAGCATATGGTCTCACATTTTTTCATATCTTCATGTGCAATGAGGGGAACAGTCTCAATTCTAGACAATATAAATATTTACTTTTGTTCTGGAAAAAAGACTACATTATTTATCACTATATTTAACACTGATTTTGCAGTATAAAAAAAAAAATTATATATATATATATATATATACATACATATATATATATATACATACATATATATATATATATATATATATATATATATATATATATATATATATACATATATATACATACATATATATATATTGCATAAATGTTATTTAGTAATACTATTTACCATTATATTCCTTGTGATTCCCTCTTTAAATGCGAGAGTGAATCTTTTTTTTTTACGGTGAGTTCTATTACCGATCAGCTCTAGACTCGCAGCCAGCTCAGAACGTGACCAGACCCCCGGATCCTGAGACCCCCTGACCGAGAGGACCATGCCTAGGGGAGCGACGAGACTGAGTCTGCGCCGGCTGGCTTGCACTGTTTGCGACATGGGGGTCTAGAGGGGGGAGAGGCCCCCTCGAGAGCGCCACATCTGGATCCTGCTAGGGGTCAAGGCTTCTCCTGCCTGAGGCCTGCTCAGTAATTAACGGAGACACCTTGTTTAACCATTTCGAGTCTGGGCCTCTCTCTCTTGAGCACAAAACAACGCTGACTTTTCTTTTACTAAAATAAACGGTGTTGGCATATATTTATCAATTTCTGTGTTCTGCATTCTTGATTGAGTGAGGAATATAAGACAAAGTAGAGGAATCGGACAAAGCAGAAGGAGAGGAACCCGGCAATTCGTACGTATTTTACGAATTCGTACGTTTTTCGCTAAATCGTACGTATTTTACGAGTTGCCAAATTCGCATGAATTCGTATGAATGACCTACTCCTAACCCCGCCCCTAAACCTACCCATCACTGAGGTTTAGACAAATCGTATGAATTCGTACAATGAGGTCGCACGAATTCGTACGAATTAGCCACCTCGTAAAATACATACGAATTGTTCGTGAGATAGTGTTGGATCATCATATCAGGTAATGGGACATGTGTGGAAGGGTGGACATCATTTTCACAGAGCGTGGGACTTGATCGCTGAAACATATGTTTCCCTAGAGGGGCTGCTTAGACTCCACAATTCTTTTAATTAAAACACCATTATCTCTGAGCGCATGACGAGACGGAGATCTGGCGGAGAGGGGTCACTAATGATAGTATAATTATGTTTTATGGTCTCCATTTCGATTATTATAAATGAGACGTCTCTTTACTCGAAGCTGAACTATTTATCAGATAAATAGTGAACGCAATCGTTTCATTTAAAATTACCAACTGCATTTTTGGTGGGCAGACATTTTATACAGGCTAGTAGATCGTTTGATGACGAGTCTTATCTTGCTCTGTCAACTGAAATCCACCATTTAGACATAATCTGCGTATCTATATCATGGTTGTTTCCAGATACAGTGTGTTTTCAACTTTCAAGATGTAATGATAGTGTCCAAAATAAATTATTATTTTATTTATAGACCAAACGCATCCACGAGGTGCATCATTAAACCTAGAAAATCAGTCTCTTTTCCCGCGTGGCACTTGCCCAGGTCATTAGGAGTCCAGCGGTAACAAACATTTTGGAAGGCCAATAAACAAATGCATGTTGGTTTATGTAGTGAGCCACAGAACATCTGGCTCGACGCTGGAGCTTGACAGCCAGGCATTTCTCCCAACCACGACCTGTGGGAAGCCAGTGGCCCAACGCTACTGGAAAAACCCTGAAGTGCCGGAGCAAGACTAACCCAGAGTGAGACCAGAGGCTTCCTCAACTTAAAAAAGGATAAAAGAAGAAAAAACGGTGTGGGAACAACGTGGTAAACGGACTTTCGACCATACAATTACATAACTAAAGGTTGATCTATAGCCAATATACCTAATTCATAGATTCTATCTATCTATCGGAAATATTAATCGCGAGGCATGGTGCTTCTCAGGTTGCTCGAGACCGTCACGAGCCCCTTTTCCCTCTCACGCGCTGAGAATGACACGCAAGTCGAAAAAATAGAGACTGCAGCATACAACACCAAACTGTCTGGCCTCCTGCTCCGGGCCATAATTAATTTGAGATTTATTTTTATTGGAAAGCTCCAGTCTCGCCCGGCCTTAACCAAACAAAAACCTTAACCCGTGGCTTCGCCTGAATGAAGCTGAATATTTCTCTGAAACATGTCTTTCTTGAGGCGTGATGAGGTAAATCCCTTTCCCGCTCAAATTCTGCCCGGCAGCAACGACATTCAAATATGACCGTTTATCTGCAGCGAGCGAATTAAAAAGGGGGAGGGGACATATTTGTGGAAATATTAATTGAATTGTCTGTATTTGTTAAATATTTGTAAAATTTGTCTAAAACAAAAACTTGGTTTTGGTTGTGGAAGAAGAATGTCTTAACAGGTACTTGTTTACTTGTTGAAAAATAAGAATAAGTGCAAAATGAAAAAAAAAAAAAAAATATATTAAAAAATAATAATAATCTTCTCAAAGACTCTTTCTATTGCTCCATTTTATTGTTGTATGTTCGTAGCCCAACTCCACTGCACGCAGTGCACTATTTATTATTCAGTCTGTGGAGAGAAAGCTGGATTTCAAAGAGAAGGTTTTCCCTCAACATTCCTGCGCTGCTAATGTCTCGAAACAAATCGAGGACTGTTCGTGGGACTGTGAAACGCAGCCCCTCTGTGGAGGAACACAAACTATAGCGTCTGCATGAAAAGATCCCTTATGCAGGGGGGCAATAAGTCTCCATAACATAACAACTCGGCTCTGGAAAGTATGCTGATTGTAAAGATATAATGAATGACTTTAGCAGGCACAATACTTCATTTTCATGGCTCTGTCTGTACGCTGTGCACTAAGCCTTCTGATACATTAAAGTTATTGCTGTGGCACTTTGCCATAAATAACCATCCAAATATGCCAATGTACATTTCAGCCTGTAAAACAATGAACAGTGATAATACAACATACCTTTCATAGAGAGGTATATAACCATGTTTGCACCAAGAAAGTGAGCAATTCTGTAGTAGAAGTGGCATAATCAATGTGGGCTGGACTTGAATGTGTTCAATGGCTTACACACTGGACCCAAACCCATCTGCAGAGATTTCTTAAACAGCTCGAGTTTGAATTCTAAATGGAAACTTCCTTGGTTGGTCGAACCTAGTTCATGTAAAAACAGATGTCTGCCATTTGCAATGTTTACATTCTTTAAAAGCATGTCGGGAAAAAGGGCACCACGTCAAATACAATAATGTACGATTTGTGAAGGTCAAAAATGGCCTGTCTCTTCGTTCAATGACCAGATCAAATTTAAGACTAAGCTGGAGAGACAGTGCACACTCTCCCAGATGTGTCGTAAACAAATTAACCCAGTCGTCAAACTTAAACGTCTTTCGTATTATATCATTCATTTTACGTCAAATATGACTAGAGGTGAATCCGGAAAACCGCGTTTTTACAAGCCATTTACATCAGTCATCAACGTATCTTGGAAGAGGAAAAAGGCAATTTAGAAGTTCCAGTCTGTTTCCTCCAACATTACCTGCTCGTAGTGACGATGTTGTCTTACCTTGACGTAAGACGAAGTGTCTGGGACGGTCTGAAACATTTTCATTGGACAGAGAGCCCGGAAATGTGAGATGTTCACTTCAGGCCCCTTCAAAAAACAAGTCCACAGGTCATCTTAGAGGAAACTAGAGTTTGTCCAGTGCAAAACTAACAAATTAGCAAATACAAAAAGTGTAGAATACTAATATTAATTAGCTAGATAAAGAGCAAATTAACCAAATTGTTCCTTAATTCTGATCCCCACCCCAAGAAAATTGTCTTCCGCTCTAAAATTTATCTTGATCAAAGGTTTTTTTTTTTTTTGTTTGTTTGTTTGTTTTTGTTTTCATTATACTCATTCATTAATTCCAGTCTCTCTCAAATCTGCACTATATATATATATATATATATATATATATATATATATATATATATCTTAGAATTAAAGAATTCTCCTCCATGGATATATTTCCCTATGCCATTTCCTCTCAAAATTGATTTGCATCCCAGATTCCGAGAAATACATTTCTTCATGCCCTACAGTGATATTTTCAAGATAAAACTCGTTTATCTGCATTTTCTGAATACTTGCATCGTGAATAAATGGTAAAATCATTTGCAGTTATTGTGAATATTATGAGCACCTTGCTTTCCACCCCGTTAAACCACATCCAGCCATCTAAACACAGAGGTCAGATCTGGTTCATGAGCTTATATGGGGGACATGAGTGGAGCACAGTTAGACAGAGCTGCATTTATTCGTTTAAGAATTGTAGCCTGTACCTTTCATCCCTCCAGAGGTTCATTTTTTTTTTTTTTTTTTTTTTTTAATTAACTGCACAAGCCTCTATTTCATGAGCTATTTTGGCTAAGGTGGCAGTAAAGGCAACATTAGTAATAATAATAATGAATTATTATTTTATAATTTCATAAACAACATATATCCGTTTAATATGATTCTTTTCTCTTTCCCTTTCTTCTTGAATGTGTTTATATATAGGCTATAAGATAAGTCAATTTGTGAAGTAGCGATATAGGCCCAGCCCCTTCACTTTCAGAGCAGCCACATATTGAAACACTTTTCGTTTTAATAAGTGTAGCTTACAAAGTCTCGGGTGAAAGGGCACCTCGGGGACGGTGTCTTTTGCCTTTCCCTCGGCGTGCAATTACAGAGCAGACTGGCACGAGCATTATTTAACATTCCACAGCAGTTCAGCAACACAATGAAAATAACTGATGGCCATATCAAAACACAACGAGAGAAATAACGTAAACACATCAGAACTTTATTTCTCACAAATTTTCCTGACAACTGACACACTGACTGACTTAAAGTTTATTTATCTTTCTTTAGAGGATATAATCGTTAAATGAGGATTTTTCGAGAATAGCAGGGTGATGAGTTGATTATTGCATCGGTAGCTTATAATAAATACAATTTTTGTTTGTTTGTTTCAGTGGCAAGTGTTGAGTTTTTACAAGGCCTTTCTTGGCAACCAGGTTAGCCCAGATTCCCGAACCATCAGTGTAAAAAAAAAAAAGCCTATATGTAGCCAATAATTTAATAAATGTTTATTGTTTAATTATTATTCATTAAACATATTAATAAATGTTAATTTCCAACATACTTTGGGTTCATTTTAAGCAAGCAATACAGTAATTTTAACAATAGTTGAGTTAAATAAAACTACCCAGCAGGTTGGGTCAAACATTTAACCCAACCGCTGGGTTAAAACAACCCAATCCCTTGGTTTGTCCGTTTTCAACCCAAATTGGAGTGTTTTTAACCCAGTATTTTTTTTTTTAGATTTTATGGTAAATTTATGATTGCAGGTTGTCACTTTGATTTTACTAAAAAAATTGCAGGCGAAACTTTTTAGCTGGTTGTAATTACATTGCACACGACTAGTGACACAACATTTCTTATAAATAAATTTGTGCATAAAGCATCAAGACTATACATGCCACATTACGGATTTACGCACTTTACATTAAAACAAATAATGAAACAATAAACGAAATGAACGATGGACGTAAGCGCAACACACTAATGACGTGTAAAATAAAATGCATTCGTCAGTCGTCTGTCATCGCGATAAAGAATGAGATGCTGACATTGCGATACCTGAACATACTGACCGTGATGAATAAATCAGGAGTCTTATAATTCGCTCGATTTATATTCGCAGCGTCAGACCTCGGGCTCCTGCGGGCGAGAGCTGGGCTCGCCTCATAAACTTTCCCAAATGCATCCAATTTCTAAACGGTAAAAGAGCATAGAATTCCGCATCTGTGGCCAATTAAGTGACTGGAGGCTCAACAGGACTGTTAAGTAACTGCATCGTCTCTCCTCCGAAGAGCGTCTAGTGTTACATCTGAAGCGCCTTACCTAGCGTGCTCGTGTTATCCATCAAATAGCATCTCTCTCGACTGTCAACACATTGGAAAGCGACATACCAAAATGCAGAAGGAGCTCAAATTATTCGCCAATGAAAAGTAGTTCCACGTGCATGTGTTTTTATCCCGAAAAAAAAAAAAAAAAAAAAAAAAAAAAAAAAAAAACGGATCATTGCACAGAGACAAAAACTCACTGCGGGTCAAACTAAAAACAGAAAGAACACATATGCTCAACTTCTGCGGTTATTAACCTTAAACACCGTGTACACAAACTCACCTGTCTTGACTCTGTCACTCGGTAATTTTGAACTCTTTCCCAGTTTTTAATAATTAGTCCCGTCTATGAGAAAGTGATTGTCATGGATAAGTGTGAGTAATGTTGAGGAGGCGTGTGAGGAGGAGAGGAGGGATGTATGAATGGGGAAAGCGAGATGGGAGAGAGGCGGCTCGCGGACCAATGAGAAAGCGCGAGCTCACCCCTGCACATCAACTGAACCGTGAAATAAGGGAAATCTGACTGAAATGAGCACAAGACCATAAAAGAGAAGGAGAGAGGGGAGGAAACCGTGAAACTTACCGGAGGACATCCATCCGAATATCTTCTGCAGACACTACCCTATATAAACATTTAAAGACATTCTGAAAGTTTTCCAATTTCATTAATTCTTACATTTGCTGAGTTTGCCTATTTCGTTCGTTCATGCCATTTCAAAAACTATATGGCCACAAAAAAAAAAAAAAAAAAAAAAAAAAACCCTGATATTTCGATATGTCTTAGTTTATTTTCTTTTAGTGATGTCTCCCAGAATTCCCGACCGTCTCGTGAGGATCATCGCATCCACGCATCACCCGTGAGCGTCTCTTTCCTGTTAGGTTGACCCTGTTCACTTCACTAACTCCATTTCCTCCACCCGAAAACTCCTTCAAAGAACCAGCGGCAGCTTTACAGTGGGGGAATCTGCTGATGCGTGACGTTTGAATATCAGTAGGGAACCAAACACTTGATAAAGACTCTTCATTGATTACCTTCTCAAATTAGACCTGACGATTTATAAACTGTTGATCTGAAAGCTTGATGACATCGTTAGGGTTAGATTACAGTACATACATTAAAAAAATGCTGGGTTAAAAATAACCCAATTTGCATTAAAAAATGGACAAACCCAGTGATTGGTTTGTTGTAACCCAACGGTTGGGTTAGATGTTTGACCCAACATACTGGGTAGTTTTATTTAACTCAACTATTGTTTAAAAATTACTGTATTGCTTGCTTAAAATGAACCCAAATATGTTGCAAATTAACATTATTAATATTTTAATAAATAAATATTTATTACCAAGTTTAATAAATAATAATTAAACAATAAACATTTATTAAATTGCTTATTAATAAATGTTCACCTTTTGATTATTATTGTTGCCTCTAGTAATTATGTGTCTGATTTTTAATTTCCAACCTATTTTGGGTTCATTTTAAATGAGCAATAAAGCAATTTTTAAACAATAGTTGGGTTAAATAAAACTACCCAGCACGCTGGTCAAACATCTAACCCAACCACTGGGTTAAAACAACCCAATTGCTGGGTTTGTCCATTTTTTAACCCAAATTGGGTTATTTTTAACCCAGCATTTTTTAGAGTGTAGTTCACACCAAATGAACATCACTTAACATGTAGCCTAATCATATTGTGGAGTTGCTTGTGATTACAAATTGCTTGCTTTTGTAAACAATTATTACAATGTAAAATGTGCAACAATGTGCGCTTTGGATAAAAGCGTCTGCCAAATGAATAAATGTAAATGTAAATGTAAAATGTAGTTTAAGCTCATGGTCCCAAAAGTAGATTGATATGTGACACAACTAATACAAAATCATACTTTTCCCATGAGTCTAAATTTACCTGATTGATTTAGGTAAACCCAAGTAAACTCTGAGATAAACAGTATTTGGAATAACACGCCACGTTCCCGTAAGATCACATAAATTCTTTTGAACAATAGCAGGAAATTGCCACCTTAGCCAGACGGGAAACATATCTGAAAGCAATGTCACTGTACTTGCAAAGTTCTGACTATCATTTACAAGATGTAAAATGCAAAAGTCTTGCAATCTTTAACCAACATAGAAAAGTTTTGTTTTCTACACCTTTATATATTTATTATTATTATTATTGCATTTTTATTTATTTATTTATTTTTTACTCAATGTATCCTGTCTGAGTAACTCCTGGAATTTTACAGATGTCGGGATTGAGAACATATCAATGGCTGGATGACGCACTTCCATCCAAATGCCTTTTGACAGCAGCAAAGAACAATAAACAGTGCTAATGTTAGTTCTCAGAAAATGGTTGTTTTTTTCTCTCCTTTGTCTTGTTGCTTTAAAGCTGTTACTATAATCATATATTCAGTAATAAGGAACACGAATACAAATGTAAAAGGAATGAAAATACAAAGATATTCAAGCATGATTTCTTGTCTTAGGGGCCGTTTACGCAATATCATTTTCAACTAAAAACTAAAACTTGTGTTTTGGCTGTTCATTTACATGACAACAGCATTTTGGGGGCCTGAAACACAAACTTTTGAAGACCGGTTACAAAGTGCAAGTTTTTGAAAATGGTACCGTTATTGTCTTTGTGTAAACTACAAAAATGTGAATTTGTGAAAACAGTGACGTCATGTGGATGCATATTACGTGTCCAGCCTATAGCAGTCGATCATGAATGATTTGTTCATTTTTTTAATGAATCTATACGAGCTGTCTCAGAGAGTGATTCGTTCATCACCTCCTCGTTCGTTCTTTTGTCACATGATGTGGCAGCCATATTGGAAACAGAAATTAGTTAATAATTCCCAACCTTCCTTACAAACAAGCACATAGTTAGTTTTTGTACTCATACAGCTATGTGATGCATTCCTGGTCTCAGATTTCTTACATTGTAACAAAGAATTGTTGGTTTATTCGTTGGTTTTAGTAAGTTACCTGGTTGCCTTAAAATTTTGAGTTCATTGAAATTAAAAAATCAAGTTAATACAATGAAGGTGATTGGTTTAATAAACAGCTCTCAAAATATTATGTTATCTCTGAACTACATTAATTATCTAAGTTGATTTAACGAAAAGAAAAAATGTTATAACAAATCATGAAAATATATTTTTTTACAGTGTACAAATTACAAATTTCTGTCATGATGTTTCTTTTCCATGACTCATGATGAACGAACGACTCAGACCCAAAGACTCAGGAGGTGAACTAATCATTTTCAGTACAGATTGCATAGCTTAGCTTCAGCCTATGAGGATGTTACGTGATAAAAAAACAAACGACTCGGATCGGGAGGTGAGGTGAACAAAAAGACTGCATAGCCTGAAGTCCTAGCTAAGCAATGAATTAATAATTTCAGTTTCCCATCATTTGGCCATGGCTGCATTATATCAAAGTTCCTTTAAGGCAAGTCATTTCACTCGGCTGCCAAACGCCTCTCGGGCATGCAAGTGCAGCTTCTATCTCTTTGAATGGGGAAACATCAAATTCTCCAAAGCTGTTTGCCAAACTTTTGATTAAATTTCATATTTGAAATCACCAATGAAATCTGACAACAACTGTTTCATAAATTTTGTTTCTAAACGCTCGAATCATGACAAAAAAACTGTATTTTTCTGGCTGGATCAAGCTAATGTGCATGCACAGTCCTAAAGTGCGCGTCTCTTGTGTCTCATTTCGGAGGCGCGCGTCTGACTGTTTCTATAGGAACCGGAGCTTCTAATGGCCGCTGCAGTGACGAGATGACTTTACCAATCGGCGATTGGCTCTTATTTATAAGGTGGGACTTATGGCGTTGCACTTTCTCCCATTCAAAACAATACGAGTGACGCGTCTTTTGTTATTCCATAGTCTTTGATTATATATATTTTTCTTATTCTAAATGCGATCAACGTTTGCGTAAGTTGTTGTGTTTGGGAATTTGGCTATTATGTAACATTTCCATTATATTCTGCTAAAATGAACGTAATGAATGAAATTACTTGAAAAAAGATTCATTCACGAGTTCGTGTGCCCATATAATCTTAGCGTAAGTGGTAAACAGATTTGGCTTGCTGTCTGCTATAGAGGGGCTCGGAGAGGATATTCTACTCGAGCTCCGATTGCCCCCCTATAACAGGCAAAATTGTACAAAAAGGAGGAAAAGGGGAGGAGGAGGGATGCCGAAAGAACTAACAACAGGAAGAGGTAAGATGCTGGTTTTATACCTTGGTATTAATTGGAAGATTAGATGGGTGTACTCCTCCCGAAATTACGTTTAATAACTTAACTTCATTTTGCTGAATGAGACTCAGAGATCAGAGTCACTAAAATGATCCGAACTTCCCATAGTCTATAGGCGTGTAGTGTTTCTTTACAAAGTGACATTGCCAACTACTGGCCTGGCAGCAGAATACAGCATTTTTAGACATTTCACAGTTCCGTGTGAACAGGGATCATTTAGACAACACTGCCATCTACTTATGTGTAAACGCGAAACTTTTCAAAATGCAAATAAAAAACATTTGTTTTTTTCTTCTCTTTTTTCTGTTTTTAATACATCATTGTCATGTAAACATGACCCAAACCTAGTGTTACATTTTAAACATCTTATTAACATGACAGTTTATATTTTATGCATCACTCGGTGTTACTATAGTATTACTATTCGGGTGAATAGTAATGATGTTTTAGCAATCAAAGGTTAAAGGGGATCATGATTACACTCAAGAAAAGGGAATATTTGAACTGGATCAGTCTCCAAAAAACGGTTAAAAATGTAACTGTCTCCCACGAGACGAATTCCTGCATCCCATCTACGATCAGCCCCCATGGCTGGTGTTAGCAGGAGAGACTTATCTCAAAGGTCCAACTCCACCTCCTGGGACCTCTCTAATATCTGTCTATTTAGGAATATGCAGAAACATACAGACGTGTCTGATTACATCGAGTATGTAGTAATGAAGGCCTGGGTCCTCCAGCGTAATGTCTTATTTATTTAACTGGAGGAGCAAGAGAACAGCAGAGATGAAGATAGCTCATTTTCCACATCTCTCTATGTTCTCAGGGGGGACGGGTAAATGAGATGCCGGCACCAGTGAAGGCAGGGCAACTCTTTTCACGCTAACCCCGTCAAGGCCCACACGCAACAGGATAAACCCAAGGGCTTTACTAAACCCCACCAAACTTAAGCACAATCAGACTCGTTCGTACTTAAATGTCAGTAATTTCAGCACTGTAGATTGGAAGAAGTTCTGCGAAATGGTGTGACTTAATCTTATTTTCTACTCCCTCAGCCCTCATAAAACTACAAATAGTTATGAACACCTGGAGAAGGCTCTCCGTTTTTTCCTGTCCTTATTCACAAAGCCTCGCATGGATTTCATGTGTTGAGTGTGAACTCTTTAGATTCATGGTTTGCAATATGAATTTCACAGACAGGTGAAACCGGATCTGGAAATGTGTCTTTATGCAAACAGCAGACCACTCATGCGTGTCATTAGAATTTGCAAAGGGAAATTAAACCGCTGTGGTTGGTTTACAAGAGAGCATTTATAAAGGTAAGGCCTTACCAGTGGCAGTGAAAGTGCTGAATGTCCTAATAAGACACCAATCATCACGGCTGTTAACTCCATCCAAATGAAGAAATAGATGACCGCGCACTAATGTCACACATCTGGTTTAATCAGACCTCTCAGGTTGTCTTTCATACAGAATAATTTTAGTTTAGACCTTCAGAATAGCAAATTATGAAGTGATACAACTAATTTAGTAGATGACATCCTTAACATGCCATCTAAGGACTGTATATTTCAGAAATTTTCTCTTTAAAGCTGTAAATTATACTGCAAGTGCTTCCGCCAGACCACCTTCCGTATTCTTCAAAAAGCTTATGTTGTATGTCCTACACCTTCCCTATTCAACTTATGGAAAAAACGGAACTGGTGCCGCGTTCTTTCCATAATTTGAATAGGGACGGTGTAGAACATACAGTGTAAGCTTTTTGAAGAATACAGAAGGAGGTCTGTTGGAAGCACTTGCGAGGCGATCATTTGTGTTTATAAAGCATATACATTTTTTTTTTTTTTTTTAGAAAATGACAGATCGTTTCTCTAGGTAAGACCCTTATTCCTCGCCTGGTATCGTTTAAAGCCCTTTGAAGCTGCACTGAAACTGTAATTTTGAACTTCAACCGTTTGGGGTCTATTGAAGTCCTCTATAAGGAGAATAATCCTGGAATGTTTTCATCAAAAACCATAATTTCTTTTCGACTGAAGAAAGAAGGATATGGACATCTTGGATGACATGTGGGTGAGTAAATTATCAGGAAATTTTCATTTGAAAGTGAACTAATCCTTTAATTAACTCAATTCTGCGATAAAATCGCAGACTTGGCAACACACACAGTGTGCTGTCATACGGAAGTAAACACGGAGGGCATTAAAGTAAGCGATTACTCGTTTATTTATAATGTGATCTGCCACAGAAGACAGCCAATTATGTGCAGACAATATGAAAAATAAAGACAATGACAAAACAGAGCAGAATTTTAAAACTTTTATGATACGAGCCCTCATGTTTTGCTTGTATTTAGAGCTGTCTTTGAAATACTTACGAGTTCTGAAATATCACTGTCCTTCTGACTAGCTTTTGCAACTGTCTTGATAACGTTGGGTATGTAAAATCTTTGAATAGATTCCCATGAGCGCAGAATCATGACGAATGTTGATCTCGAGTGGCGTAAACATCGCATGAATTCTGATATGACTCTTCACACTGCGGTCGCATTACAAATCTGACCTGTATCGGATTTAGTATCACACGTGGGCAAAAAAATCAGATTTGGGCCACATTTACCTGCAGTGTGAACATAGCCAAAATGCACAAATGGCTTCACATCACCACATCGTGTATGCACTACATGCGAGCTGCATGTGCACTATTGAACTGTCACTTGCACAATCGAGTCAGCATCGCATTGTCACTAAAGTTTATAATTTGCATTTCTTTTTAAGTCTTGTCAGTGTTTAAACCACTCACACGCTCTCTGCACTCTCAAAGCGCACACATACAGCCACCTCACAAACAACTCGTAAGTACCAATTGCATTTAAATAGTCAAATAGACACAAATGTATATGCACAAAATTACCGTCTTGACGAGTATTCACGTAAACACAGTCGGGTTTGTCTTCAGTGAACTTAAACAGTTGAGAAAGAAAACGCATGTGTATCAGTATATTTGATCCGTGCATTCACTCTTAAAGTGATAGGAACCTAATAAACCTTCCGCTGTCTCTGATTTTCTCTTAAACGCATCCAAATTGCAATATTTAAAGGGATAGTTCACCCAAAAATGAAAATTATCCCATGATTTACTCCCCCTTAAGCCATCCTAGGTGTATATGACTATCTTCTCTCAGACGAACACAATCGGAGATATATTTAGGCCTTTATTAACCCCCTGTAGCCATATAGATTATTTTTATGATGAATGGGCGCATTTTTGGGGGCTTCAAAATCACGCTGGGTTTACAAAAGTTTAGAAATGTGACAGCATATCTTTACATAGGCCATTCGCAAACAAAGTTTGCTTGTAATCACGCGTATAAGCGGAGGCATTTTAGCGATGTCACTGGCATTGAGCGGAGTTTTGCCGCTGTAGTGGGCATTCACCGTTAATACACTTCCCATTGATGTCTGTGCAGTCCCATTTTTGTGTCCGTACAGACTTCAGCGGGAGTGATTTTGACCGCTCGAAAAACAAAAGTCGCCATACGATCAAATATCGAGCTGCATGAGGATAGTGTGCGTGCGGACTAATGACGAAAATTATGCCACGCTCACTGAATAGCCTACGCATACATTAGCGTACCTACGCATAATGATCCATAGTTCAGCAGGACGAGATGCGATGTAAACGTTTTCACGCAGCCACTCAGAATACACGTAGAGTAAGGTTCGTTCAAATGACGATTGCGTTAATCTAAAATCTCTCTCTCTCTCTCTCTCTATATATATATATGTATATATATATATATATATATATATATATATATATATATATATATATATTTTTTTTTTTTTTTTTTTAACCAAGACCTAGCACCAAGTCACAACTATTAATAATATCTGCTCTCATTTAATTAATCGACCTTCAATGGAACTCTAGGGCATTAATCTTAATAGCATTTAATACTAGCCAGGTGAAATAGAGCCATGTGGATAAAAGATCCTTGGTGGAAAACAGCAAGTCAAGGCATATGACTGCACACCTCGTCTAAAAAAATTTAAAGTCATCTCTCCTCAATAAATCCTCTGACCACTCATCATTCAACAGGCTTTTAGCGGGCCCTTAAAGAAAGCAGCAACTGAAATGAATACGCTGTCACCTCTCATTTCTGTCCACAGCCCGGCCCTGTGAGAGAGCGTGTTGTTCACGGGGAAGTGGGACAGGACTCTCAGGTTTACCGTGCCATGCTCTTTTTCTCAGGCATTTGCTTGAGGGCCCCCCTCCGTTTCCCAAAACCCCCTCCAGACGTGTCTGACAGCCTGAACTCGACGTGAGCCGCTCACCAGACTACAAAACTCATTCATCTGTGGCTCCGACGGTCAAATCTGGATCCAATAAAGCAGGATACTATTGATCCCTTGTCTCTCTGAAACTTGCTGTGGTGGTTCTTCACCACTAGGGGGTTCTTTGAGCTATTTTTGGGGCAAAGAAATGAGAACGATGAAACATAATTGTGTAAAAAATATGTTGTGACATATAATTAGTAAAAAAAAAAAATATTTAAAATTCTGCACTATTTAAGTCACTTATCAGAGGTCATAACAAATACAAAGACATTCAATTCAACTGTGACCCTGGACCACAAAACCAGTCATGAGGGTCAAGGGTGCTTGAAATTGATATTTATACATCATCTGAAAGCTGAATAAGTAAGTTTTCCATTGATGTATGGTTTGTTAGTATAGGACAATATTGGCCGAGATACAACTATTTGAAAATCTGGAATCTGAGTGTGCAAAAAAAAAAAAAAAAAAAAAAAAAAAAAAAAAAAAGAGAAAATTGCCTTTAAAGTTGTCCAAATTAAGTCCTTAGCAATGCATATCCACTCACAAAAATAATTTTTTGATATATTTACAGTAGGAAATTTACAAAATATCTTAATGGAACATGATCTTTACTTAATACCCTAATGATTTTTGGCATAAAAGAAAAATCTATAATTTTATTACAATTTATTATATATATATATATATATATACTTAATCAACAATGTCAGGGATGCAGGAAATGACACATCCGGATACTGCAACTGCTTAACAATTGTCCATATCTTACTAATCATCTAATCATCTACTTTCATTTTGCAAGGCACTTGCAAGCCTAATGTGTTTGTATGCACTGACAGGCCTTCTTGGGAGGCACAAAGTGAACCCCTCCTTCTCTCATGTTCCCCGGGGCAACAAACAAACGTATGAAACGGGAAACAGACCTAGCCACACACAAATGTTCCTTTTGCCTGATAAGTGAGGGGGTTTGCTGATTGTTTAGTTAGAGAAATAGCCTACCTAAAAAGTAAATGATGGCATGGGATGCCTGTCTTTAAAGATGAAGTTGGAAAGAAAACTTCCAAAGGAGAGACAGGGAGTTATAGCCTAAAAATGTGTGACTGACTGCAGGGGCACTGCTCTAAACGCCCTGGCAAAAACCACAGCATTCTTCCTCCTTAAAGGGACAGAACATTTTCTGTGGTAATGTGCCAAACAGACACACACACACACACACACACACACACACACACACACACGCACGCACACACCCACAGCACATTAGACTCAACATGGATGGTGATGTCTGTTAAACATATGTACATATACTTAACCCTTACTGGGTTAGAATTATTTCTCAGTATTGAGCATTAGCTATTCTTTGTCTTCCATGTCTATCTCAAAGTTAGAGTCTTCAGAAGACATTAAGTAATGTAATAATTTCCATTGACTGATAGAGGGCAGAGTTGAGCTATGGAACAGACCAAAGAATGTATACAAAAGCATCAGTGTCTTTCAAGGTATTTGTTGCAATTCAGAAGAAAAAGGACATTTATAGCAATAAATGTATTTATTTTATACACATAGCACTCAAAAATTTGCTTTTCTAAAACAGATTATGTATATATATATATATATATATATATATATATATATATAATGTGAGATGTTGTTGACCATTTATTGTCCCAAAATTCTTTTGTGAAATTGTTATTAAACCTAATTATGCTTCATATTACACTTTTCTCTGTTTTTATTTTCATTTTATTAATTTTCTAATCATTTATAATCATAATATTTTTAAATTAAGCACTTTATAGTAAGATCCATTTAAAAAATAATAATAAAATAGGTGATGCTGACCGTTTTTTCTATGATTGCCATTTTAAAAAATGCTCATATAGATGCCATGTACTAGGTCATATTTTTGACACCATTACATTCAGTTCCTTGCTGTGTTTTTCACTAGCTGTGACTCACACACTTGACTACGTCTGTGATTGAGGGAGTGGAACTCATAAGCACAAACACACAGACATGTACAACCAGCCAAAGTCACAAAAATACATCTAGAGGCAAAGACAAACACAAACACTCTGCACCCACACAATCACATGCAAATGTGTAGCCGCACTGACACACATCCCCTCACATACACACCTGTACCTTCATTTATCTTTTACCTACATCTTAAGTAGCTTCTGTTACAATATAGATCGAGAGAACTATAAAATTAGTCTGCTAGCATCAATCTCATTCAAACTCATTGTTTCTGCATATTAAACTGAGAGTATTTTAACACAATGACAACAAAAATAAACTGAAAATTCTAATACCCACACTCATATTTATATATATATATATATATTTTCTCATGGAGCACAAAGCAAATTATTAACAAAAAATACAGAGTCAGATTTAGTTACAGTTGACAAAAAAAAAAAAAAAAAAATCTATGCATGATGTCCCTTCTACAGTTATCATGCAATTTCATCTTATAAGTTTAAAATAAATGAGCATACACAGGCAGATAATGTGGGCAGAGGTGAAGGAGTCTTTGGGACGAGAGGCTTGTCCTGCATATTTTGACTGTGGGGGCGCTGATTTGAGTTGAGATTAAATATAGGACAGGAACAAACCACATTCACAAGACTGCTGATAAGAGCAAAGACGGGTTTTAATCATCACCAAAGAAAAAAGAGAGGGAGAGAAAAAGACGTAGAGCTCATTCCATTTCCTCATTGAATATCAGACTACAGGATAGACGCTACATCCCTAAACCACGTCTAAAAATACTTCTATTGTTTTGTGGTTGGGTTCGTCTAGTGTGTGTGTGTGTGTGTGGCCATACTGTTGTCTGGTTAGCTGTACGTAATAAGCACATTAGCATTAGTGTGTGTGTGTGTGTGTGTGTGTTGTGAGAATCTGGGAGTTCTTCCATTTTAGAGTGAAGTTTGATGGGAACGTGGGCTGATTATTTATGTGGCTGTAATCTAACCCCCTTCAGCTGCACCCAGATCTTCTCCATCTCCCTACAGTCAGCCATCAATTTCTGCCAGGAAACAGCAAATACAGCCTCAAGATGGTCTGCAGGTTATGACACTCTGCTTACATCTTTACATAAGCTGGAACACCTGAAAGGCATTGTGGGATCACTGTTTTGATGGATGTACTATATGGACACTGAACATCACAGATATGGGACCAGGTTTTGGCCTAAGATTATTATTCAAAAAGATTATATAACTCAATAATATATATGCTGATATACTGTCATAACGCACTCTTGCGAGTGGATATTGTTATGCAACAGGTAAACAGGCTGTATGTAAACAATGACAATGTTGCGTGTGGAACTACTTTCTTACAAGATCTGCAATAGCTAGCTGAAAAGATGTAGGCTATTCAAATCTCCATCATTAATTCGAAAACTTCACCAACTACATCAACGAGTTATTGGAGTACACTGTGAAAGATGCTTTTTATTTCTGTTGAAATTGTAAATAAAATAGATCATTTGGAGTGTTTTACAAGAAAAAAAACTATTTAATTATTTCCACTTCGGAATTTCGTGTTTAGTTCAATGTTACTTACCATTCCTTTGTAATTGTTTGTGAAATTAGCAATTTCTGAGTGAAAATTCTGCACCATTTTTTTTTTTTTTCAGTGGGAAGCAGAACGATTATTGTGTGATATTTCTAAAAAAACAAATGCTGGGTTAAAAAAACAACCCAAGTTGGGTTGAAAATGGACAAACCCAGCGATTGGGTTAAATGTTTAACCAACCTGCTAGGTAGTTTTATATAACACAATATTGTTTACAAATTACTGCATTTCTTGCTTAAAATGAACACAAAGTATGCTGGAAATGAACCTTTATTAATATGTTTAATAAATGAGCATTTATTAATAAGTTTAATGAATAATAATTAAACAATAAACATTTATTAAATTGCTTATTAATAAATGTTCACCGTTTGATTATTATTATTGTTGCCTCTAGTAATTATGTGTCTGATTTTTAATTTCCAACATATTTTGGGTTCATTTTAAGCCAGCCATATAGTCATTTTTAAACAATAGTTGAGTTAAATAAAACTGCCCAGCAGGTTGGGCAAACATTTAACCCAACTGCTGGGTTAAAACAACCCAATTGCTGAGCTTGTCCATTTTCAACCCAACTTGAGTTGTTTTTAACCCAGCATTTTTAGTGTACAATTCAATAAACAAAACATTATTATTACATTGAGTAACTTACATTTTAAACACAGTATTGTCAGTTGTCTGTTCTTGCATCGCCAATGAAAATAGTTCCAAACAAACTCGCAGCTGCATCATACAGCGGTGGTGTTTCGTTTGTGAATGATTCTGTTTCTTTGAACAAATTGGTTGAATGATTCAATGACTCACTCTTATAAGTCACTTGTTTCATTCCTGAATGAATCAGTGTTTTGAATGAATCGTTTGAATGAGTGAGTCAATGATTTAATTATGAAGTCAGTAAACTGCCGCCACCTACTGGCATAACAATAATCTGCAGAAAGAGTCACAAAAATCCCCACCCCTAATATACAGACTAGGTGTGTATTCCATCCATATAGCCTATTTCCTTAAGAAAACTGTACCTTTTACTGTAAGTGTTTTGGAGGGCTTCAAGGTGTAAGCTAGGGCTCAAAATAACTGTCATTGGGAACTGAATTTTAAAGTCATTTTTATTGAAAATTCTTCTTGGAATGATCATATAGCGTGGCTATTATTATTGTTTTCACATTCAAGAACAACATAACAGTATGTCTGGAACAAACCCAGACAAGCGGAGTGATACAAACCGTGAAAAGTCCCATTGTTGTTGGATGTTTGGAACACTGCTCGACTAATCAGATTTGAATGGCGCGTTCACATCATGATGGAATTACCATAATTACGAAATGAGAGTTGGAGCTCTCAGAAAGTTGTAATTTCGAGTTCTACGAGGACATGAACGCTTTTTACAAGTCAGAATCTCGTAATTATGGTAAGTGTCCGAAAAAACAAAACAAGAATCTATAGATTTGTTATATTCAGAATGGGACTATTTAGTAAACTGTAAACTGTAACTGATGTGAAGCCGAGTTATTGGTTAAAACCCCTTGTAAATAAGTTTTGGACGTTTTGGAACAGTTTGTCTCTTATCCGTTTGGTGACTTTCTAATTTGCCATGAAAGCTGTGCTATAAACTAAGACCATGACAGCTGGAGTCACTCAACTCTTACCATAGCCCATCAGTACACACACGAAACAGGCCATTTTAAGGACAAGTCTCCCAAAAGCCACACAAACACACACAGAGGTGCACTAATAATCTGTGTTTGGCACCTCTTCTTGTGAAAAGAGGAGTAAGAGAGGAAACAATGTGATCCACACAACTTTTTATGTGTGTGTGCGTGGGTGTGTGTACTTGTTTTAACTATACTTGTGAGGACCAAATGTCCTCACTTATATTGTGAAATACTTTCACAACCCACTAGTGAGGACATTGACTGGTCCTCACTAGTTTTATCTCAGCCAAAAGAGGTTTTTATTTAAATCTAATGATGGTCACATGTTTCTGTGATGGGTAGGTTTAGGAGTAGGGGTAGTGTAGGGTGATAGAAAATATCATTGACCTGAAATAAAATCAATGGAAGTCTATGCAATGCCCTCACTAAGATAGCAAAACAAATCGGTGTGTGTGTGTGTGCGTGTGTGTGTGTGTGCGTGCGTGCGTGTGTGCGTGCGTGTGTGTGTGTGTTTTAAATGTCAGATTTTGGACCACTAATAAAGAGAAGTTCTGTGCCGTTGGATGTTGAGGCTTGTTTGTTTTGGACTGATCCCAGTATCTTATCAAGACTGAGAATTAATTTTTGCTCCGTTGTTGAATTGCCCTCATTTTTAATGTTCTTTTCTTCCTTTCCAGCAGACTATCTGCTCCACTGGCACACATTAAACTCTGCTGTGATCCATCTCCATAAAGAGACACTCTGAGGTGAAACACCTGTGTACTGCAAAGCAACCTGAGAGAAGATTTATTCAGTTTGATATACTCAGTTTGATTCATTTGTTTTCTAAAACGCATCTCTGTAAATGTAAGACTATGCACTTAATCTTTAAGGGAAATCAGTTGTTTTATGTAATACAGAAACATGTGTCTTCTTAACACTGAACACAGTCCATGCAGGGTTCTTGAGTCACTATGAGCTTTTCTCATTGTTGGCAAAGATTCACACCTCCATGGAGAAAAACTGTATCCGATTGTGGTCAACAGCGGCCGAGCGACACTCCCTGCTCCCAGGTTGCCTCGGACAAACAAAGCTCCTTAGAAAGAGTTCCGGCACAAGTGTCCTGATCAGGGAGTGTGGCGGAGGTTAGTTAGGCCCATTGCGAAGCCTAGTGGAAGGGCAGAAGTCCTAGCCTGGCCTTTGTGTTGCTAGAACCTTCTAGAAACTTGAAACATCTGGAGAAAGCTACATTTTCCAAGGCATCAAATACTGGGGATGTTTGTATGACTTAGCAGGCCTATTTTTACAACTCGTAAAAAGGATTGGGGACTTAATTAAAGATAATATCAAGGGCTAATGCTACTTCTTCTCAAAATGCAAGAATTATTCTCAACTTTGAGAAATCTCCCTGTCAGCATTAGTAAAAGATCCACATTTGGTCCAAACATGCATTGTCTTTACGGTACCGGCATTTCTTTTCATTTGCACGAGTGCCAGTTGTAGAGCTTTTTTTGTTTAGCGCTCTAAACTTGGGTTTGGGTGATCAAGAGTCGATACTGTCATGAAGCATTATGCGCTCTCTTTTGTCATCATATCCATGGCTTTTATCTAAAAATACCTCGGCAAGAAATAAAAACAAGGCTTCAGCAGAAAAGATATCGGCCCCGTACCTCTCGGAAACACGGTGGCCTAAAATAGATTCGGTCTTCATAAAGACCTCCTTCTTTGTAGTCGCTGGAGCAACATCTGTGGGACAGTTTCTTCAGGGAAAGAGCCGGGCAGTGAATCAAAGAGAGGAGAGATCTCCTGCGAGAGATGAGTGGGAGGACTTTCTCTCACACTATCTCTCACTCTTTCTCCCCTCAAATTGTTAGAAAAAACCTGCAGTAATCGGGAAGATTATAATAAAAGCTCATGAATATCACGTCTAAACTAAAACAAGCAAAATGTTTATGAATTCCCAGTCAGGATGGATAGATAGACTTTTGATGTTGTCGTGATTTGTCATTTTATAAGGTCTAACAGCATCTTGACACTTCAAGGCCTCCATATTCCTTTGCCTTAACACTTTGAAATCCAATTATCCAACAGTTTAGTGTGAGGGATAATTCAGTGTGATGAGGCGGTGGGTTACAGATCTGTGAGATTTGGTTTTTCACAGAGCTTTGCACTTGCACGCTCCGTGACGACAGCAGAACGGACACGAGCAGTAAAGCAGTCAGACGCAGTGAGTGATGAACGTTTAGAGCTGGTGGCGAGGGAAAAGTGCTCTGTTTAATGTATAGCGTGACCCGACCTGGAGAGAGAAAGAGAATGAGAGCGAGAGACGTACAGAGAGAGCGTGAGAATGGCAACAATAGAGTGGGGGGAAAAGTGATAAAGGGATGAGAGAAAAAAAAAACTGCCTCAACAATTTCCTGAAATGATTTCCATGGTAAGTGAAAAAATTCTATCTATCTAATCTTGGAAGCTTGTTTCCGCCAGTAAATAAAAAGAAAGGTAATGGTAACTTTTTATCTCACAATTCTGACTTATTTTCCCAGAATTGCGAAACATAATCTCACAATTGCAATTTATAATGTCAGAATTGTGAGTTATGTACTTACAGTTGTGCATTATAAACTCACAATTGTGATATAAACTCGCAATTCTGACTTTTTTCTTGCAATTCTGATTTTTTTTCTCAGAATTGTGATATAAACTCACAATTCTGACTTTTTTCTCGCAATACTGGCTTCTTTTCTCAGAATTGTGAGATATATTCTCGCAATTCTGACTTTTTCTTGCGCAACTGCGAAATAAATTCATAATTCTGACTTTTTTCTTGCAATTGCGATATAAACTCGCAATTTACTTTTTTCTCACAAATCAGACTTTTTTCCTCACAATTCTGACTTCTTTTCTCAGAATTGTGAGATATAAACTCGCAATTCTGACTTTTTTTTCTTGCAATTCTGACTTTTTTCTCGCAATTCTGACTTTTTTCTTGCAACTGCGATATATACTCGCAATTCTGACTTTTTTCTCACAATTCAGAATTGTGAGATATAAACATGCAATGGTGAGTTATAAAGTCCAATTCTAAGGAAAAAAAGACTGACTTTTTTGTCAGAATTGCGAGTTTATATCTTGCAATTGCATGTTATAAAGTCAGAATTGTGAGATATAAACATAATTCTGAGAAAAAAGCCAAAATTGTATTAAAAAAAAAATAATAATAATTTAGTAATATATATATATATATATATATATATATATATTATTACCATTAGCAGTGAAAACATGATTTTATTGTTTACAATCAATTTATTGTCCCCCTGATTTTAAAACTTTCTATAAATTCACCGTAGAGAAGAAGTTAAAAAGTCTGAGAGTTCTCAAATAACTTTAACTTTTTTTTTAACACTAACTAACTAAAATTCAATCAATCATTAAATCTGTCAATCAATAAAATGGTTTAAAACTATTATGCATTATAAACTAATATAAATTTCCCATAATACAAAAGTATCACCCAAACAGATGAGTGTGGAATGTGAAAGAGAGCGAGGGTGGATAAAAGGTGTTGGAGTGATAAGGAAGGCGTGAGGCATGCAGGAGGTGATGAGAGTTCGATCATGCGGAGCTCCTTTGAACCAGTCATCATGTTAATTGAAACAGCATTGTGGGCACACGGAAAGATCTGGATCACATTCACTGCCTTTTATTCAATTTAGCTCATCAGAAGGGGTGCGTCTTACCCCACCTATTCTCCCCGTCTCTCCCATTTCTCTCACCACATGGCCATAAGTCACGCAGCTACCCTTTTGCCCCTGATGTGTTGCCCCTTCCTAAGCCCTCTGGGATTGCTTTGCCCCGCCGCTTCAGAGACTGCAGGTTGACATGGCACTTCTTCACGCTTCTCACATTGGACTTGAAAGCACCTCTAGATTTACTTTCAAGGAAGATCTTTGACCACGCACTTTCTAATTCAAACAAATGAGAGCATGGGGCAGCCGTGGAGGTCTTATCACTCATCCGCAAGGTGTTTTAGACGAGATGCGAATGGCTTACTGATAAAAACTCTCTGGGCTGTTTGAGTTTGCTGGGGGAAAACATGGACATAATTGTCTGGAAAATGATTTCAGTTAATGCTGTGTATTCATCAGGTTACAGTTAATTACAACTAAAAACATAAAAAAACAAAAACAAACAAACAAACAAAAAAAACCATCAATTGAAAAAAAAAAATTAAAAGAGAGCTTATTTTTATTTTAGCTATTTTCCAAGGAAACATTTCTCATTTTCATTTAATTATGTTGGCTTGACTTCTTCATCTGAGACTTCTTCTAAGGGTATGTTTACACGACCATGATGCACTAAAAATGGTCAAGTTTTTCATTCGCATTTTTCGTGTACAGAAAAAAAGATAAAAAACGCTGTATTCTGCTGCCAGGTCAGTAGTTGGCGATGTCACTTTGTAAAGAAACACTACAAGCCTATAGACTGAACATGTAATACACATGATCATGATGTCACTGTTTTCACAAATTTGCATTTTTGTACTTTACACAGAGACAATAACGGTGCCATTTTCAATAACTTCCACTTTGAAACCCATTTTCAAAAGTTTGCATTTTCAAGCCCCCAAAATGCTGCTGTCGTGTAAATGAATGACCAAAACGCATAAAATGTGCATAAAAATTCAAACTATTAATAACACTACAATAGTACCTCGATGATGCTAAAATAACTGGTATTCATGGTATTCATGCACATAACAAACAGACAGATGTGATTATACACAAGTGTCACTTCTGAGTAAATATGTTGTTGTTTCAAACAAGGCCAGATCAGATCATAAAGAGGACAATCCAAGCTTTCTCTGGCCTGTATTCTGTCACACACAGGTGGAGTCTCTCTCTAATACACACATGAATATACAAACACACACGTGCACACAGGTCACGGCCACCCAGGCCTCATCATTTTTTTGTTCATCTGGTCAAAGCAATGCAGCTGTATTTAGGAACCAGGCACGATAAATAGCCTCTTTTCTCCTTTCCTTTATCCAAAACTCATCCTAACTCAGCAGCACATCATCGCTCCGGCCCAAAACTGGCTTCCTCCCACCAGCAGCATAAAGAGGGACCTTGGACAGTACGTCCAAACAAAACCGCTCCCTAAACCTCTCCCTGACTCTCCGGCAGTGCCGCTCTCCTTCTCTCCACGGCCCAGCAACCTGCTGGACAGACATGAGCAGAGGAAATCCACTCATTGTGACCCCCGGCCGTCTCTCTCTTCCTTTTCCTCTCTATATGGACATTTTCCTCCAGCCCGTTACCGAATCAGTGCAGGCTGCTGGACACCTTCAGCCACTAACACAGTAACTGGGAAAAGTCATTCGCTCCACTTCCTCTTGAACCTTTGTTACGCCATCATGCCAGGAAGAGCTTGTGTGTTAAACAAAAAACATTGTAAAATGTGACAAAAGTTGTTTCTACACTTTGTCAAAAGTCTCTTGTAGATAAATATGAGGACCTTTTTATGACTTGAAATTAGGAAAAATCATGATATTTGTTCATTAGAAACAAAACAAAACAAAACAAAACAAAAAACTATAGTATATATTATATAAATATAGTATTTTACTACTATTGCTACTACTAATGATATTAATATAAATATAATATTAATATTAATAATAATAATTATTATTAATGTCATTAAATCTAAATGTTTGTTTAAAAAATGGTATACAAGTCTCAAAGACATATGAAACCTATATATATATATATATATATATATATATATATATATATATATATATATATACATACATATATACATACACACACACATTCATTACTGTCATTTGTTGTGCTGAATCTGAATTTAGTCTTACGTATTTTAAACCAAAATTTGATTTAACATAAACATTTAAAAGTATATAAAAATAATTATAAATAAATAAATAAAGAACAAAATTGAATATTTCCTTATCATTTGCATAAAAAAGGACTTTTATGACATGAAATCAGGGGGAAAAAAATCATGATGTTTGTTAATTAAAAATATGCATTTTTTTTTTTTTACTGATACTACTACTACTACTACTACTAATAGTTATTATTATTACTATTGTTAATGAAGCTTTACTTGACATTTTTAGTGTCATTAAATCTAAACGTTTGTTTAAAAAAATGGTAAAAAAAAAAAGTTTCGAAAACGTATGAAACCAACTCAAACAATAAACATTACATTTAGGAACTTGACATATATTTATATTTAAAAAAGTTTTAAACTGTAAAAACACCTTCTTGAACTCTTTTGGTAATTGACCCAAACATCAATTATTAATGTCATTTATTGTGCTGAATGTGAATTAAGTCTGACATATTTTAAACCAAAATGTGATTTAAAGAAAAGAAGAAAATAATAATAAAATAATGATAATGAAAGGGTGTAAAAAGAAAAGTCAATATTCCCATTGTTCCCATCTGAAGTCGTTGTTCTCATATCAATCGCTGAACACTTGTTTGATGTGGTAAAGTCCTGAATGGTTTTTGGAGAGGAGCGCATACAGTAATTGGAGAGGGTGGGACTCCAGCAAGTGCGCTTTATCCTTTCTCTCCAAAGACGAGCCAGGTACACACTGAGCTGACAGCCCACCGCAGACAGCCTTCAGCGAATCAACCTCACAACGGTAAGACAAAAGTTTGTTTTCATTCCTCTATTTATGTTTTGTAGTAGAAAATTGTTCTATTGTACAGAATCTGAGCGCGTAAAACCATCAGACACTCGGAGCGCGTCGCTCTCAACTTACTGTTTGGATCAGGATGAATCGCGCGTTATTCACAGACCTCAAAACTGACACTCCACGAGGAATCGTTCTGATAATCTGTCTTTTTATCTGAGAAAAAGTTGATTTTTGAATGTTTTACAACTTTATCACTTCAAATGTGACTTTTGAAATCCAGCTTTTTAATGTTTTTCTTTGTAAACTGTCTGAAGGACAAGGAAAGATGTTTTCGATTTTACATTCTGCATGGTTACATTTTTATTATAATTACATGAAATTGATATACAAAAGAACAATTTGCATAGTTTGTACAACACATGCAACATTTAAAATTACAGTTAAATTCTGTTCTTACATACTGGCTATTTGGAATAGTGACATGTCCATTAAATGAGAGACTGTTGTGGTAACCTCTGGAAGATCAGCCAACTCAACCTTTGACTGAGAGTATCATCAGTTGCCACACTCTCTAAGCACTTCAAGATGTTCACTCTCTCTCTTACACACACACACACACACACTGCTGTTTTAGGTGAATCCTCAGTTGTTGGCCAGCTTGTCCATGTGCGTATCATGAACTCCTTCCAGAAACAGAATCCTCACAGCTGGGTTCCAGCTCTCTCTCTCTCTCTCTCTCTCTCTCTCTCTCTCTCTCTGCTAATGCCCGCTCTAGTAAACAATGATAAAGGGGTGGCAGTAAGAGGACACTGACAGAATGAGAGGGGAGGGTAGAAAAGGAGGGGTAAGAAGAGACACACACCAGGCACTGGACTGTCTCTGATGAGGTCAATATTTAGCATTGCTCTATATTGGCTTGGTGACTAGATTAGACTTTTCACACCCCTTTTTCAGAAAAGCGACTTTTTGGACTGCTGGTTCACATGTAGACAGATCACTATCATACTCGTTCTATTGTCTGACAAATGAGAATAGCTTTATTGGACATTCAGCTACAGGCCTATATTATATTAAAATACAGTATGTGAGCACAGATTAGAGAGAAAACAAATGCAAAGTGCCGAGATTTGGCGCATTACATCATCTAGCGACATTTAACGACTTTTTGAGAAAACTTTAGAAACTTTCCATTGAAAATAGTTGGAAAAACTAGTATATTATTATTTTTTAGTATTATACTGAAACCAATTAATCATTCCATATCTTGTTGTTTTGATATTATCAGCTGATAACCTGCTTGGCAACGAACAAGTTCTTTTCTGATTTCAAAATGTTGAGTGTGTATTTGAGTACATATTTAATATATATATATATATACACACACACACACACACACACACACATATTAACTGTATATTTTTGTATATTTTATATTATTTTCAAAATATTTAGTGCTGTCAATCGATTAAAAATTTAGTAATTAATCACACATTTTTTTTCTGTAATTAATCACTATTAAAAACATTGGCATTTTTATTATTTTTATGTATACTGTCTTTAAGTTGTTTCTACATTAATTTAGAGAGTAACTGTGAAATTATTACAACTTTAAATAGTTGTTTAATGGCATCTAAGCAAAGGTGTGTTGGTATCAGCCACAAACCACCCGTGTCAGCTGACCACTATTTTTAATAATTTATTTTTATATAAAAATGGACACAGCCACTAAACAATTACACAAAGTATTATCTTTCATAGTCATGTAAATATAAGATGTATGATGACTCTGCTTTGATTTATCTGATCACCACCCAGTCCGGTCAATTAAGCAACATAACATTGCAATAGATTAACGCTCTATTGCTTCACCATCAGTTTCCACCCTTCTGCTGCGTTTGGGTCACCTCATGTCATTTCTGTGTTTGAGTGGCAGGTTATTACTAATCCAGATTAACCATACGCTTGGTGGAGGCTTGTCTGTTGGATAAACAGTGTCTGATGGATTGAGGTCCGTGCCCTCGCCGCTCTCACCTCTCGTGTGGTCATGTGTGTGTCTTGTCCGCAGGCCTCCATCGCTGCAGCTCCATCTTGTAGAATGAGTTACTACTTGGATCCAGTTTCCTCCTGTCAGGCTCTTCAACCGCCTGACTGTCTGGGTGTAATGGTAAGACCCCTCAACCTTGCACTATAAATCACCCCTGTTTGGCCTGAGCTGCCCACCACACTAGCCATGTGTAAGAAACAAGTGAACACACACCCCTGTTTGAAGGATTGGTTGACTCTGTGTTACAGCAAACACAAACCCACGATCTGTTTGCATGACATTCAAAACCAGTTAAATGAATTTCCCAGGCTTTATGCTGAAGCTACAGCATTTGTGGCATAATGTTGATTAATACAAACATTCATCTCCACTTGTCCCTCTTTTTCTTTAAAAACGCAAAAATCTGGGTTACAACAGAAGTGAATGGGGCCAATCTATAAGCATTAAGATAGTAAAGAAATAAACAAACATTACCTCGATAACTTATTTTGGATAAAATGATATCCAATTGTACGCCTTTCTTAGCAAGACAACGTAAGGAAGTTATCACATTAGTGTTGGGTTAACTTGAGTTACGTAATCAGATTACTTAAAGTAACACATTACTTTTAAATTTACAACAAAATCAGTCACTTTTTCAAATAAGTAATGCAAGTTTGTTTTCTAGTGTATTGACTGACAGCTCTCCTGTGGCTATGTTAAGAGAAACTGAGAGTAAGTGCAGAGGCGTTGTGTGTAAATATGAAGGTTATTGTCATTCTAGACTAAATGTGACATTTACTCATCTCACTTGCACAAAAATAGAGCCAGTACTCTTCAAAATGAATAAAAACAGTGAAATGCACAAACCAGCAAAAATTAAATATATTAAATCAAACAAATATGCTTTATATATTTGATCTCACTTTATTAATTAGCACTTTGCTAACAAGCAAAATTGACTTTAGATAAACATCACATTTGTGATCAGTCTGACACTTATTCATTTCACTTTTGGTGTGAAAGGGCCTTTACATTTGCCAAAAATAGAACTTTTTTTTTTGTTGTTGTTAAAAATAAAAACAAGCAAGCCCAGCCCAGGTGAGAAAAAGTAACGCGTAAGTAATGTAATGCATTACTCTCCATAAAAAGTAACACAATTAGTTACTTTTTTAGGGAGTAATGCAATATTGTAATGCATTACTTTTAAAAGTAACTTTTTTTGTTACACTTTATTTGGTACACTGTAAAAAAATATTATAACATTTTTTCTTTTTTCAAATCAACTTAGATAATTAATGTAGTTCAGCTAACGTAATATTTTGAGTTTGTATTGATTAAACCAATTTCCTTCATTGTATTAACTCAAATTTTTAATTCAAATGAAATTTTAAAGCAACTACGTAACTTACTTTTTAAACTTAAACCAACAATTCTTTTTTACAGTTATTTTACAGTGTCCTTATTACACGTTACATATAGTTACTGTAGTAAAAACTATAAATTATGCATAATTATGTGCAACTGACCCTAAACCAAACCCTTATCCTAACTCTAACCCTATAGTGTACTCAGTACTTAAATGTATAATTGCACTGTAACACTGACACCTTAAAGGGGTCATATAATGCCACTTTTACAAGATGTAAAATAAGTCTCTGATGTCCCTGATGTGTGTTAAGTTTTAGCTCAAAATACCACACTAACATTACACACTAACTAAAGTTTTAAAAGTGAAATCATAATCAAACACCCCTTTAAAATAAAGTGACGTGATAAATGGTGACGTTGCAATATTAATATTAATTAACTACATGTACTTACTATAGAGTTATGGTTAGGGTTAGGCTTTGGTTTAGGGCTAGTACTTGTAATTATGCATAATTTACTGTTATCACATAGTAAGTACATGTAGCAACTACGTCACCTTAAAATAAAGTGTTAACCATTTATCTTTGTAGTAATCAACATTATGCCACAAATGCCGTTGATTGAGCTTAACGTGTATTTAATGTTCAGTTTTCAATTCAATCAAAACGCTCATTTAAAACATCTTTGTTTCATGCATTTTTCTACTTTTGTTTATGTCACAATATTCTGTCACCTCACATTTCTTGCATCCATGGGTTTCATATGCATTTGCTATTGCCTAAGCAGATGTAAAAGCAGCAGAAAGGTGAATATCAATGGTATTAAATGGATGTGAACCCGGGGGTGACACCAAATCTGCCTCTGAATGCAAAACATTGTTTGAACGCAGAACGCTGCGTGTGACTCGAGAGCTACAGGCTTTTCTCAATGACGAAATTTAAATAAATGCACAATACACAAGGTGCAAGAAGAATTAGTATGGGAATGCTTTGAGGGAAAAACATTTACCTCCTTTTAACCCCCATCTACCCCGTCTAGGGGTTAGTGGGGTCAAGGTAGTTTGTTGGGCGCTTGTAAAAAGGGAACATTTTAACAGTCCTGGCGAGAAGTCGGTCGGGGCATATTGGGATTCCGCGCAGGTGATGCAGAATCAAAGGTGTCTAATAAAGATTCAGGAAGGACATTCAGCCATCAGTATGCACAGACAGGGCTGTTAGTCTTTGAGCGGGAAAGGGTCGCATGCTAATCCACACCCGACTCAGCGTTCAGCTAATCTGCTCAGGTGGCCTCGTGGCTTTTGAAATTGAGACGCTTGTCTCTCTCTATGGTCAAAGGCTGTGAGGAGGGGGCTTCCCTCCCAGTTCATTAATTTACATGCGCTGAGGAAGAAAAGACATTCTCTGATCTCATCTCCAGCCCTCTCTTGCTCACGAAGATGAGGGAACCTGAAGAAGACAGACAGATATTGTTTGTCATTAGCACTACAGACTAAAAGAACAAGATTGTCTGGTGTTTTTGTTTCTGCTTAAGTATCTGTTGACACGATACACTTCATTTTTCTTGAGGGTTGTGCAAGAGCATTCTATAAAAATCTACTTCATCACAAAATCCACTCTTCACATTTGCATTCAGATTCTTTGGGTTGCAAAAAAAAAAAAAAAAAAAAAGTTACCTCTGGGATTGTGAACTGCATTCACAAAGAGTGCAAAAATAAATTAATAAATAAATATTAGTGGTGTAATGGTACACAAACATGACGGTTTGGTGCGTACCTCAGTATTGAAGTCACGGTTCAGTACGGGTTCGGTACGGGGGTGGGGGTGAATTAAACATAAAATTGCTATATTGATAAGAACATTACAATAATATTAAAGGTTATAATAAACAATAGAAATACTAAATTCAGTTGCTATTTATTTTTAGATATAATAATCAACATTAAAAAAAAACAACAACAACATGTAAATTGCACATAAGGCATGTTTTGCATTGACTAATTATAAAATCATTACTCAAGTTCATTTTTGATATATATTCATTTACACAGTTACTGTCATAACTTGTTTTCATGACAAATTTATTTAAACATATATTAAATGATTAAGATAGTACTAACATGTAAAGTATATAATGAATATATAAGCTAATATAGTGAATATATTTAGTGAAATGCTTCATTTCTCTATAGTGAACTAACATGCTGTGGACACTGAATGACTTACCTGAGGTAAATGCAATGCTACGCAAGATATTATTCTTTTATTGATGTCTTTCCGCGGTTGAAACACTGGTTGAGAGATTACACGAATATCTACATCGTCTGTTCTTCTTCTGCGCTTTTTCCTGTTGTGGCGTGTCTCCTTCTGGATTGGAGTGTGAATCACCTGTGACCGACTGTGTTTGTCGTCTGACTGTATGCACCGAACCGTGACGACTGTACCATTCGGTTCAGGACGAATACATGTACCTGTTACACCCCTAATAAATCATAAGGTCAAACTTTATATTAGGTGTCCGTAACTACTATGTACTTGCATCAAAAAATAAGTACAATGTACTAATTGTGTTCATATTGTATTGTAAAACATGGTAACACTTATGGTGCCTTTTGAACATACAGTTGACTATAAGTAACTTTGCAACTACATGTCAACTAACTCTCATTAGATTATTAGTAGACTGCCTGCTTAATATTTGCTAAATCTGTATTGTGATGGTCCCCCAACAGAAATTCTACTAACTATAAGTAACTTTGACATGTACCAGGTAGTCTGAATGATGTTCCTTTCTCACACGTGCATTATTTTGCCAATGCCAATGTAACACTATATTAAAATACTCTGACAGAGTTTCCAGCATTACTTATTCAATGGCCCTGCAACACCACAACTGCATCTACAGCGCGAGACAGGACAACCCATGCAGTCCGATTTTCAAATTAATGAATCTTATGAGCCGGTTCTTTTTATTAATGAGTCAAAAAACACATACAACACATGGCGCTTCCCCGCCACTGATGGAAATTTCCGACACTCCATGTTTTCACTGTTATACGGTAGGGGGCGCTATTATGCTTCTTCTGAAAGAGTACAGAATCTCCAGATCAAAACACTGGTGAAGAAGAAGCAGAAAAAAGCGATGGAAGCATCGCTTACTCTCATGTAAAATAACACAACAATCAAACATTAAAAAACATATAATTTGAAACTGCCTAACGTTACTGAATGAAATGTCGAAGCTTTGAGCATGTTGATGGACTCGATCTACTCCATATGTGTTTTGATCATCATTCTGAATCCGATCCGGATGTAGACTTTGACAAAAATGTAATTTTCTCAGCTTTTTGTTGAAAAATGAATGCGTGAAGCTAGAATAAAATGTTTATATATATAATATTGTAAAGGCAAAAATATTAGATTGCATTGATGCTGCCTCTAAAAAAAGCTGTGAAAAGTTCTTGAAAAGTTTGAGTACCAAACTATTTATGCCTTAGAAAGTTCTAAATGAACAGTTAATAGAACTGTTAAAGAATTTGAATCATTATGAGGAATCAGAAC